>JARBWK010002350.1:0-15340 GCA_030556195.1 Anolis apletophallus
CCAGTCGCCGTCTTCATTGTGGCCACCTTCATCGCCTTCGTTGTCGTCGTTGTCGTCGTTGGTGTCTTCGTCGTCGTCTTCGTCGTTGTCTTTGTCATCGTCTTTGTCGTTGTCTTGTCTTCGTCGTCTTCGTCTTGGTCGTCGTCTTCATCGTCGTCTTCGTCTCCGTCGTCTTACCGTCTTCATCTTCATCTTTGTCTTTCCTCGTCTTCGTCGTTTTGCCTTATTCGTCTTTTCCGTCGTCTTCTCGTCTTCATCGCCGCCTTCGGTGCCTTCACTTCGTCTTAATCGCGTCTCCTTCTTCATCGTCGTCTTCTTCGTCATCTTAGTCGTCTCATCGTCCCGTCATCTTCGTCATCTTCATCTTTCGTCTTCGCCCCGCCACCCTCCCTTCGTCGTCTTCATCGTCGTCTTCGTCATCTTGTCGCCATTCGTTCTTCATTGTGCCTTCATCGCCAAGTCGCCAGTCTGTAGTCTTCGTTGTCGCCGTCGTCTTTGTCGTCGCCGTCTTCATTGTGGCCACCTTCATCGCCTTCGTTGCCTTCGTCATCGGTGTCTTCGTCGGTGTCTTTGTCGTCGTCTTCGTCGTTGTCTTCGTCGTTGTCGTTGTTGTTGTCGCCTTCGTCGTCGTCGTTGTCTTCGCCTTCGCCTTCGTCGTCTCGCCGCCTTCGCCGCCGTCGCCTCGCCGCCCGCCGCCTTCGCCGCCCGCCGCCGCGCCCGCCTTCGCCTCGCCGCTTTGCCGCCTTCGTCGCCTTTCTCGCCTTCGCCGCCCCTTCGCCGCCTTCGCCGCCTTCGTCGCCGTCTTCATTGTCGCCTCCTTCATCGCCTTTGTTGTCGTCGTTGTCTTCTTCGTCTTTGTTGTCTTTGTTGTCTTCGTCGTTGCCTTTGTCATCGCCTTCGCCTTCGTGACCTTCGTCGCCTCATTGCCTTCGCCGCCTTCGCCGCCTCGTCGCCTTCGCCGCCTCGTCGCCTTCGTCGCCTTGTCGCCTTCGTCGCCTTCGGCGGTGTCTTCGTCGCCTCGTTGCCTTCGTCGCCTTCGCCGTCTCGTCGCCTTCGTCGCCTTCGTCGCCTTCGTCGCCCCGTTGCCTTTGCCGCCTCATCGCCTTCGTCGCCTTCGTCTCCGTCTTCATTGTCGCCACCTTCATCGCCTTCGTCGTCGTCGTCGTCTTCGTCTTTGTTGTCTTTATCGTCTTCGCCGTCTTGTCCTCTTTAATGTTAGTCTTCTTCTCGGTGTCTTCATCGTCGTCTTAGGTCGTTGTCTTCGTCATCGTCGTCATCTTCGCCCGTTGTCACCTTCGTTGTCGTCGTAAATCGTCGTTGTCGCCGCCTTTCGCCGCCGTCGTCGCCGCCTTCGCCTTAGTCGTCCCGCCTCGCCGCCGCCGTCGTCTTCTTTCGCCTTCGCCGCCTTCTTCCTCTCGTTGCCTTTCGTCGCCTTTCGCCTTTCTCGCCTTCGCCGCCTTCGCCGCCGTAGCCGTCACCGCCCTCATTGTCGCCTCCTTTGTCGCCTTTGTTTTGTCGTTGTCTTGTCGTCTTTGTTGTCTTTGTCACCGTCTTTGTTGTCTTTTTGTCGCCTCTTCGTTGTCTTTGTCATCGCTTTGTTGTCTTTGTGCCTTGTTGCCTTTCGTTGTCTTCGTCATCTTTGTTGCCTTCACTTCTCTCGTCGCCTTCGTCGCCTTCGTCGCCTTCGTCGCCTCGTCGCCTTTGCCGCCTTGTCGCCGTCTCCTTCTTCATCGTCGTCTGCTTCGTCATCTTCGTCGTCATCGCCGTCATCTTCGTCGTCTTCATCTTTGTCTTTGTCGTCACCGCCTTCGTCGCCTTCGTCGCCTTCTTCGTCTCCTTCGTCGTCTTCATCGTCGTCCTCGTCATCGTCTTCGTAGCCGGTGCCTTCATCACCTTCGTCGCCGTCTTCGTCTTCATTGTCTTCGTCGTCGTCTTCGTCGCCTTCGTCGCCTCGTCGCCTTCGTCGCCTTCGCCGGTGTCTTCGTCGCCTTGTTGCCTTTGTCGCCTCGTTGCCTTCGTCGCCTCGTTGCCTTCGTCGCCTTCGCCGTCTCGTCGCCTTCGTCTCATTGCCGTCGTTGCTGTCGTCGCCTTTACCGCCTTTGGGTTCCGTAGCCTTTGCCGCCTCGTCGCCTTCGCCGCGCCGTCTAGCATCTTCATTGTGGCCACCTTCATCGCCTTCGTTGTCGTCGTCTTCTTCGTCTTCGTCGTCTTCGTCATCATCTTTTCGTTGTCCGTCGTCTTCGTCTTCGTCGTCTTCGTTTAGTCATCGTCTTCGCCGTCTTCGTCTTCATGCCGCCGCCTTCATCGCGTCGTCGTCTTTTCGTCTTCGGCGTTTTTGTCGTCTTTGTCGTCGTCTTCGCCGTTGTCGCCGCCTTCATCGCCTTCGTCTTCTTCGCCGTCTTCTTCTTCATCGTCGTCTTCTTCGTCATCTTCGTCGTCTCGCCGTCATCTTCGTCGTCTTCATCTTTGTCTTTGTCTTTGTCACCGCCTTCTTCGTCGCCTTCGTCGTCTCGGTGTCTTCATCGTCGTCATCGTCTTGGTCATCGCCGTCTTCGTCTTCATTGTCTTCGTCGTCTTTGTCGTCGTCTTCGCCGTCGTCTCCGCCGTCGTCTCCGTCGTCGTCTCCGTGGTACGTCTTCGTCGCCTCGTTGCCTTCGTCGCCTCGCCGCCTTCAACGCCTCGTCGCCTTCGTCGCCTTCGCCGGTGTCTTCGTCGCCTTGTTGCCTTTGTCGCCTCGCCGCCTCGTCGCCTTCGCCGCCTCGTCGCCTTCGTCGCCTCGTCGCCTTCTTCATTGTGGCCGTCTTCATTGGCCACCTTTCGCCGTTGTGGCGTCGTTTTTTCTTCGTGTTTGTTGTCTTCGTTGTCCGTTGTCGTCTTGTCTTCGTCGTTGTCTTCGTCGTTGTCTTCGTCATCGTCGTTGTCGTCATCGTCGTCTTCGTCATCGTCGTCTTCGTCTTCATCTTCGCCGCCGCCGCCTTCCTCGCCGTCGTCTTTGTCGTCTTCGTCTTTGTCGTCGTCTTCGCCGCTGTCGCCGCCTTCATCTTCCTTCGTCTTCGTCTTCGTCTCCTTCTTCATCGTCGTCTTCTTCGTCATCTTCGTCGTCATCGCCGTCATCTTCGTCGTCTTCATCTTTGTCTTTGTCGTCACCGCCTTCGTCGCCTTCTTCGTCTCCTTAAATCGTCTTCATCGTCGTCTTCGTCATCGTCTTAGTAGCCGGTGCCTTCATCGCCTTCGTCGCCGTCTTCGTCTTCATTGTCTTCATTCCAGCCACCTAGTCGTCTTCGCCCGTCGTCTTCGTCGTCGGCTTCGTCGCCTTCGTCGCCGTCGTCGTCTTCGTCGTCTTGGCGTTCGTCATCTTCGTCTTTGTGGCCGCCGTCTTCTGCGTCTTCATTCTTCTCCGTCGTCTTCGTCGCCGTCTTCGTCGTCAGTGCCGTCGTCTTAGTCATCGCCTTCGTTGCCGCCGTCGCCTTTATCGCCGTCGCCTTTTGCCGTCTTCTTTGTCTTTCATCGCCTTTGTCATCTTCAGTCTTTGTGGCTGCCGTCGCCGTCTTCATTGTGGCCACCTTCGTTGTCTTCGTTCCCGTCGTTGTCTTCTCCGTCTTCGTTGTCTTCGTCTTCGTCATCGTCTTAGTCGTCTTCGTCATCGTTGTCGTCTTCGCCACCAGCCGCGCCGTCGTCTTTGGCGCCTTTGGTAGCCTTTGTCTTCGCCGTTGTCGCCTTCATCGCCTTCTTCTTCTTTGTTGTCTTCTTTGTCGTAAAGCCTTCGTCGTCATCGCCCGTCGTCTTCGTCATCATAAGCCTTTAAATCGCCCGTAAATAGCCTTCGTCATCTTCGTCATCGTCTTCGTCGTCTTCATCATCTTTGGCGTCTTTGCCGTCTTCGTCGCCCACTTCGTCACCGTCGTCATCGCCTTCGCCATTGCCGTCTTCGCCGTCATCGCCGTCGTCATCGTCTTCGCCACCGTCGTCCGCCCGCCCGTCGTCCGCCGCCCGTCGTCTTCGCCCGTCATCGTCTTCGCCCGTCTTCGCCGCCGCTGTCTTCGCCGCCGCCGTCTTCGCCGCTGTCGCCGCGTGTCGTCTTCATCGTCGCCCGTCTTCGCCAGCGCGCCCGCGTCATCTTCGCGGCGCCCGTCGTCTTCGCCCGTCGTCTTCGCCGTTCGCCATTAACGCGCCTCTCTGTCGTTGTCGTCTTCTTCTTCTTCGCCATCTTCGTCACCGCCGTCATCGCCGTCGTCCTCGTCTCCGTCGCCGTTGTCGTCTTCTTCGTCTTTGCCGTCGTCTTTGCCGTCGTCTTTGCCGTCGTGTTCACCGTCGTCTTTGCCGTCTTCTTCGCCGTCTTCTTCGCCGTCTTCTTCGCCCGTCTTTTTCGTCGCCGCCGTCGCCTTCGTCGTCGCCTTCGTTGTCGCCTTCGTTGTCGTTGCCTTTGTTGCCTTCGTTGTTGTTGTTGTCGTCTTCGTCTTTGTGGTATTCGTCGTCTTCGCCGTAGACTTCGCCGTCGTCTTCGCCGTTGTCTTCACCGCCGTTGTCTTCGCCGTCGTCTTTGCCGTCATCTTCGTCGTTGTTGTTGTCGTCTTCGTCATCTTCGCCTTCATGTCGCCTCGTCGCCTTTGTCGCCTCGTCGCTTTTGTCGCCTCGTCGCTTTTGTCGCCTCGTCGCCTTTGTCGCCTCGCCGCCTTCGTCGCCATCTGCATTGTGGCTACCTTCATTGCCTTCGTTGTCGTCGTTGTCTTCTTCGTCTACGTTGTCTTTGTTGTCTTCGTAGTTGTCTTCGTCGTCGTCTTCGTCATCGTCGTCTTCTTCTTCATCTTTGCCGCCGCCTTCTTCATCATCGTAGTCGTCTTCGTCTACGCCGTCGTCTTCGTCGCCGTCGTCTTCATCGTCGGTGTCTTCGTCGTCGTCTTCGCCCGTCGTCTTCGTTGTTGTCGTCGTTGTTGTCGCCGTTGTCGTCGCCGCCCGCCGCCGTTGCCTCCTCGTAGCCGTCGCCATCGCCGCCTCGTCGCCTTCGCCCCCTCGTCGCCTTTCTCGCCTTCGTCGCCTTCGCCGCCTTTGTCACCTTCGTCGCCGTCTTCATTGTCGCCTCCTTCATCGCCTTTGTTGTCGTCGTTGTCTTCTTCGTCTTTGTTGTCTTTGTTGTCTTCGTCGTTGTCTTAGTCGTGGGCCATTCTTCGTCTTCGTCATCGTCTTAGTAAAATTAGGTCTTCGCCGCTGTCGCCGCCTTCATCGCCTTCGCCTTCTTCGTCTTTGTTGTCTTCGTCGTCGTCTTCGTCGTCGCCTTCGTCGTCGCCTTCGTCTTCTTCGTCGTCTTCTTCGCCGCCGCCTTTGTTGTATTCATCGTCGTCTTCTTCTTCGTCGTCGCCGTCTTCGTCGTTGTCCTCTTTGTCGTTGTCGTCGTTGTCGTCGTTTAATAAATGCGCCGTCTGTCGCAAGCCGTCACCTTCATCGCCTTGTTGCCGTCGCCTTCGTTTGCCTTCTTCGTCGTATTCGTCGTCTTCTTCTTCGTTATCGTCTTCGTCGTTGTCCTCTTAGGTCGTTGTCTTCTTAGTCGTTGTTGTCGTTGTTGTCGTTGTTTCGTCGTTTCTTCTTCGCCTTAGTCGCCGTCTTCATTTTGCCACCTTCTCGCCGCCGTTGTCGTCATTGTCTTCGTCGTTGTGTTGTCGTCCTCCTCGTCGTTTTGTAAATCGTCTTCTTTTCTTTGTCATCCGTCTTCGTCTTCATCTTTACCCGCCCGTCGCCGTCTTCACCATCGTCGTCGTCTTAGTCATCTTCGCCCGCCGCCTTGCCTTATCACCTCGTCGCCTTTACGCCTTTCGCCTTCGCGTTTTCTTCGCCTTTGCCGACTCGTCGCCTTGGCGCCTCGTCGACTTTTCGCCGCCATCGCCGCCGCCTTTGTCACCTTTGTCTCCGTCTTCATTGTCGCCACCTTCATCGCCTTCGTTGTCGTCGTCGTCTTCGTCTTTGTTGTCTTCGTCGTCTTCGTCGGTGTCTTCGTCGTCGTCTTCGTCGTTGTCTTTGTCATCGTCTTCGTCGTTGTCGTCGTCGTGTTCACCTTCGTCGTTGTCGTTGTCGTTGTCGTCGCCTTCGCCGCCTCGTCGTCTTCGCCGTCGTCTTCGCCGTCGTCTTCGCCCGTTGTCTTCGCTGCCGTTGTCTTCGCTGCCGTCGCCTTCGCCTTCGTCGCCTCGTCGCCTTCGTCGCCGTCTTCATTGTGGCCACCTTCATCGCCTTCGTTGTCGTCGTTGTCGTCGTTGTCTCCTTCGTCTTCGTTGTCTTCGTTGTTGTCTTCGTCGTCGTCTTCGTCTTCGTCGTTGTCGTCGTTGTTGTCGCCTTCGTCGTTGTTGTTGTTGTTGTTGTCGCCTTCGCCTTCGCCTTCGTCGCCTCGTCGCCTTCGTGGCCTTTGTCGCCTTCGCTGCCTCGTCGCCTCATCTCCTTTCTCGTCTTCGTCTTTGTTTTTTTTTTTTGTTTTTTTTTAAAAGATTTTTTATTGTATTGTTATACTACATTTACTCTTACTTTACATTGCTTTAGTTACAATACATTTTCTTCCCCTGACCCTCCCCCTCCCCCGTTGACAAGTTAGTCCTTCATTTATTTGAGCCATCGTTGCATTCTGTCCAGTTTTTCCCCCAATGTTCATCTTCTGGTTTAGCTTCCTGTATCCAGTTTTTGAAAGGTAACCATATTTCTTTGATTTTCTTCTGCTTTTCTGTCCATAGTTTTCATTTCTTATAATATCCATAATTTCCAGCTGAACTTGTTCCCACACATATTCATACCATTTTTCAAGGGTCCATTTCTTTTTTTTCTTTCCACCCCAGGCAATCACGGCATGTGCGCTCTAAACATCATCATAACTAATTTTTGTTCTTGCGCTTTGATTTTACTATCGCATATCCCTTTTAAGAGAATATCCATATTTAAATCATTTTTATTTTTTGGTATATAGTTCGATCTTCCTAAAAATTTGATTCCAGAACCTTTTGTATCTCCTTACACTCCCACCAGAGATGCGTACCAGGCTTCTCTACTCCCACAGTGCCAACATTTCGGTTTAGACCCTGGATCATATGTGCCAGTTGGATTGGTGTCCTGTACCATTTTGTTATTACTTTCTGCTCTAGTTCCTATATTTTTCTATTTTTATTTTATTTAGTCCAATCCTTATCCTATCTATTCTTTCTTTCCTAGGCCTCCTTCCTTTTCCCACCTATTTTCCATCCTTTTATACATAAATTCCTTATCTTCCAGCATTCTTCCATATATTTTGCCTAACCCTTTTTGCCTTCCACTGGATCTTTCTTTTAATATCCTATCTATTATATTTTCACCCGAATTGCTATCTTCCTTTTTATTTGTTCCCAAATGCCTCTCAATGTTAGCCAAAATCTTTCTCCTCCTAAGTTTTTCAACTGACTCCATTCCATTAGTACATTCTTTTCGTTATATAAGTCTTTTATTTTACAATATCCCCACTGTTCCAGTTTCTTGATGACGCTCTTATCCTCTTTGTTTCTCAGACTCCCTATCGGGGCTTCCTTTGAGAAAAATGGCATCCATTTCTTTTCCATTTCTCCCATATTTTTAAAGCTATTTTCCTCGGGCCTATTGTTTTCCCTATCACCTCTTTCAATTTTTGTGTGAAAATTCCATATTCACCTTGACCTTTGTTTACTTCATTTTCTATTCTTATCCATTTTGCTTGATTTTCTTCTTCTAGTTCTAAAATTGTCTTCAGTTGAAAAGCTTCATAATATTCTTGTAATTTTGGTATCCCCCATCCTATTTCTTTGTTTGGCATATATAATTCCTTATTACTTATTCTTGGTCTCTTCCCCCCAAATATCCACTTTCTAATATCTCGATCCCATTTTTTGAAATGTTTGTTGTGAAATATCTAATGGCAGTGTTTGAAACAAATACAGTATTTTAGGAAGTATGCACATTTTAATTGCCCTAATTCTCTTTGATATATTTAAATTTTTTTTTCCTTCAGTTTTTCATTTGCTCTTGTATTTTTCCCCATATTTTCTTATAATTGAAGTCCCACAGCCTCTCTGACCTATTAGTTAGAAAAATACCCAAGTATTTTATTTTCTTTTTGCTATTTTAATGTCTTCCCTTCTCTGAATATCTTCTAATAATCCTTTCTCCAAATTAAATCCCAACAATTCTGATTTTGTGATATTGATCTTTAGTCCTGAAAACTTATGAAAGTCTTCTAATATTATTTCCAATTCTTTTAGTGATTCTATTGGGTTTTCTGTTATTATCAGTAAATCATCAGCAAACAAATTTACTTTTACAACTTCATTTCTATTCTGTATCCGTTATTCTACCATTATTTCTTATTCTATCCGCTAAATACTCTATAGCTAGTGTAAATAGCATTGGGGATAATGGGCAACCCTGTAACCCCTCTTTCTATAACTATTTCTCTAGTGTATCCCCATTTACTTTCACTTTTGCCTTCCCTTTTTGTATATTTCCTTTATGACCTCAATAAATTCTTTGCCTATTCAAAATTCTTCATTCTGTTGAATAAAAAAGGTGGTTAACTGTATCGAATGCTTTATATACATCTAATTTGATAAATGCAAACCTTTTTTTACTTTTCTGGGCAATAATATTAATCAAATGTCTCAGTGGATGGCTTATATTTCTTCCCTTTGTAAAACCATATTGTCTTTGTTGCCTTCGTCGTCTTCGTCGGTGTCTTCGTCGTCGTCTTCGTCGTTGTCTTAGTCATCGTCTTCGTCGTTGTCGTCGTCACCTTCGTCGTCGTTGTCGTCGCCTTCGCCGGCTCGTCGCCTTCATTGCCGTCGCCTTCGTCGTCTTCGTTGTCGTCTTCGCCGTTGTCACCGCCTTCTTCGTCGTCTTCTTCGTCATCTTCGTCGTCTTCATCTTCATCTTAAGTCGTCACCGCTTTCGTCGCTTAAGTCGCCTTCTTCGTCGTCGTTGTCGCGTCGTCTTCGTCGCCCGTTAATCGTTGCCTTCGCCTTCGTCGCCTCGTCGCCTTCGCCGCCTTCGCCTCCTCGCAAAGTCGCCTTCGCCGCCTTGTTGCCTTCGTCGCCTTTGTCACCAGCCGTCGCCATCTTCATTGTCGCCTCCTTCATCGCCTTTGTTGTTGTTGTCGTTGTCTTATTCGTCTTTGTTGTCTTTGTTGTCTTCGTCGTTGTCTTCGCCGCGTTGCCTCGTTGCCTTCGTTGCTTTCGTTGCCTTCGCTGCCTCGTCGCCTTCGTCGCCTTCGTCGCCGTCTTCATTGTGGCCACCTTCATCGCCTTCGTTGTCGTCGTCGTCTTCTTCGTGTTTGTTGTCTTCGTCGTCTTCGTCGTTGTCTTCGTCGTTGTCTTCGTCGTTGTCTTCGTCGTTGTCTTCGTTGTCTTCGTCATTGTCGTCTTCGTCGTCGTCTTCTTCGCCGCCGCCTTTGTCGTCTTCATCGTCGTCTTCTTCTTCGTCGTCGTCGTCTTCGTCGTTGTCCTCTTCGTCGTTGTCTTCTTCGTCGTCGTTGTCGTCGTTGTCGCCTTCGTCGCCTTCGTCGCCTTCGTCGCCTTCGTCGCCTTCGTCTTCCTTCGTCGCCGTCTTCATTTTCGCCACCTTCATCGCCTTCGTTGTCGTCGTTGTCTTCTTCGTCTTTGTTGTCTTCGTTGTCTTCGTCGTTGTCTTCGTCGTCGTCCTCGTCGTCTTCGTCGTCGTCTTCTTTCTTTGTCATCGCCGTCTTCGTCTTCATCTTCGCCGCCGCCGCCTTCATCGTCGTCGTCGTCTTCGTCATCTTCATCGTCGTCGTCGCCTTCGCCTTCGTCGCCTCGTCGCCTTTGCCGCCTTTGCCGCCTCGTCGCCTTCGCCTTCGCCGCCTTCGCCGACTCGTCGCCTTCGTCGCCTCGTCGACTTCGTCGCCTTTCTCGCCTTCGCCGCCTTTGTCACCTTTGTCGCCGTCTTCATTGTCGCCTCCTTCATCGCCTTTGTTGTCGTCGTTGTCTTTGTTGTCTTTGTTGTCTTTGTTGTCTTTGTTGTCTTCGTCATCGCCGTCGCCTTCGTCGCCTTTGCCGCCTTTGCCGCCTTTGCCGCCTCATCGCCTTCGTCGCCTTCGTCGCCTTCGTCTCCGTCTTCATTGTCGCCACCTTCATCGCCTTCGTTGTCGTCGTCGTCTTCGTCTTTGTTGTCTTTGTCATCTTCGTCGGTGTCTTCGTCGTTGTCTTCGTCATCGTCTTCGTCGTTGTCACCTTCGTCGTTGTCGTCGTCGTCGCCGCCGCCTTCGCCGCCTCGTCGCCTTCGCCGCCTCGTCGCCTTCGCCGCCTTTGCCGCCTTCGCCTTCTCCGTCGTCGTCTTCGCCGTCGTCGTCTTCATCGCCGCCGTCTTCGCCGGCGCCTTCGCCGGCGCCTTCGTCGGCGCCTTCACCGTCGTCTTTGCCGTCGTCTTTGCCGTCGTCTTCGCCATCGTCTTCGCCGTTGCCGCCATTGTCGCCTCCGTCGTTGTCGTCTTCTTCTTCTTCGCCATCTTCGTCGCCGTCGTCATCGCCGTCGTCCTCGTCTCCGTCTCCGTTGTCGTCTTCTTAGTCTTCGCCGTCGTCTTCGCCGTCGTCTTCGCCCGTCGTCGCCGCCCGTCGTCTTCGCCCGTCGTCTTCGCCCGTCGTCTTCGCCGTCGTCTTCGCTGTCGTCGCCTTCGTTGTCGCCTTCGTTGTCGTTGCCTTCGTTGCCTTCGTTGTTGTTGTCTTCTTCGTCTTTGTGGTCTTGTCGTCGCCGCCCGTCGTCTTCGCCGTCGTCTTCGCCCGTCTTCTTCGCCGTCTTCTTTGTAAATCGCGTCTTCGTCATTGCCTTCGCCTTCGTCGCCTCGTCGCCTTTGTCACCTCGCCGCCTCGCCGCCTTCGTCGCCTTCGTCGCCGTCTTCATGGTGGCCACCTTCATTACCTTCGTTGTCATCGTTGTCGTCGTTGTCTTCTTCGTCTTTGTTGTTGTCTTCGTCGTCGTCTTCGTCGTCTTCGTCATCGTCGTCTTCTTCTTCATCTTTGCCGCCTTCTTCTTCATCATCGTAGTCGTCTTCGCCGTCTTCGCCGTCGTCTTCATCGCCGTCGTCTTTTTAAAAATTTTTTTTTATTATTTTCCAAAATTTTTACCATCCATACAAACATATACATAAAAACACAGTGCCACATAAACATCCACACCCCTCCACCCCTGCTGAGGATTGCGTCTTCTTTTTCTTCTTTTCTCTTCTGCAAGCTTTCCGGACATTTACATTTCATTACATCTTAAACAACAACTCCAACTTATTTCTAATGGTTTGATCCCGGGTTCTCCAAACAATATAACCTCTCACCCGATCCCATCGTCCCAACAGCTCTCGCACTTTATCCTCCTGTAATTGATTAAGCCTCATTTCCATAATTTCAAATTGAATGTGTTCCACCAAGTACCGCAGCCAGTTCTCAATTGTCCATTTCGTGGAGTCCTTCCAGCCTAGAACCACCACCGCCTGGCGCTTTCTATCATCGCTACCTTCATTTCCGGATGTTCCCCCATCTTGTTCTTTTTTACCAACACCGCCGTCTCTTTTGTGATGGTCCAATTTATATTCAATACTCTATTGATCTCCCCTTCTACCTCTTTCCAAAATTTTTGGACTGCCTCGCATCCCATAATAGGTGCATATACACTCCTTTGTCTCGGCATCCGTGCCAACACCGTGTACCCATATTTTGGGAAAGATAGGTCAATTGGGCCGAGGGTGCGGTGCCACTTTGTGCAATATTTTCCTCCTTGTCTCCCTCACTCTTGTGTTTTTAGTCTTAGCAATCTCCCCCACTATCCTCTCCATCTCTGCTCCGAGACCTGCAACTCCCTCTCCCACATTGTGGTTAACTCTTCTACCGTACTTCCTCCTGATGTTTACTAATATTTTGTAGATCCTTCCGACCTGGACGCTTTTCCCTTCCTTCTTTTCCCTGATTATCTTCTCGAATTCGGTGTCCTCTCTTTGCAAGGCCTCTCTCACCTCCCTCTGCCTAAGGTAGTTGCATATTGCCTGATTTGCAGCCACCGACTTCCTCCCAACCAGTTTCTCTAGCCTCTCTCTCCTGATTCTGCCCCCTTCGTCCACTAGTTGCTCCAGTCTCGTCACCCCCTTCTCTCTCAGTTCCCTTATTGTTCTGCTCAGGTTTTCCTCCCTCTCGGGGTTCATGATCTCCAGGGAGGCTACTTTTGAGACTCCCAGCGCTATCTTCCTTTGCCAAGACCTCCACACTTCCACCATGGCCCTCATTGGTCCCATCAATTTCTCCACCTCCCTTCTTTCCCATCTCCTAAATATCAATTCCTCTCTTCCCAGTCGTTCGCTTCTTTTTCCAGTGCTACCCATCTCTTGTCGTCCTCCTGCAGCTCCATCAGCCTCTCAATTTGAAAGGCATCTCTGTATAGTTCTAGGCTGAGATTCCCCATCCTCCTTCTGTTTCGTTTGCTATCCTCCATTTTTCCTTATCCTTGGTTTCTTTCCTCCCTCCACCCAATAATTCAATTTCCTATCCCATTCTTTTTCTTTTTTTCCTGGGAGGACCCTTGGCAAGGCCTGGGCTAGGTATAAAATTTTTGGCAAGATCATCATTTTAATTGCTCTTATTTTTGCCATTCTCCTCAAACGTTTCTGTTTCCAGCCTTTCATCTGTTTCAACACTTTTTCCAGATCTTTCCATAGTTTGCTTCTGTTATTCTCTCTATGTTTTTGTATATCCACACTCCCAGATATTTCATTCGTCGCCGTCGTCTTCATCGTCGCTGTCTTCGTCATCGTCTTCGTCGTTGTCGTTGTCGTTGTTGTTGTCGCCTTCGTCGTTGTTGTTGTTGTTGTCGTCGCCTTCGCCTTCGTCGCCTCGTCGCCTTCGTGGCCTTCGCCGCCTCGTCGCCTTTCTCGCCTTCGTCGCCGTCTTCATTGTCGCCTCCTTCATCGCCTTTGTTGTCGATGTTGTCTTCTTCGTCTTTGTTGTCTTTGTTGTCTTCGTCGTTGTCTTCGTCGTCGCCTTCGCCTTCGCCGCCTCGTCGCCTTCGCCGCCGTCTTCATTGTCGCCACCTTCATCGCCTTCGTTGTCGTCGTCTTCTTCGTCTTTGTTGTCTTAAGTCGTCGTGGCCGTTGGTCGTCTTAGTCGTCGTCTTCGTGTAGTCTTCGTCTTCATCTTTGCCGTCGCTGCCTTCATTACGCCGTCTTCCGTGCGTCTTAGTTGTCTTCATTGTCTTTGTCGTCGTCTTCGCCATTGTCGCCGCCTTCATCCCCTTCGCCGTCGCCGCCGTCTCCTTCTTCATCGTCGTCTTCTTAGTCATCTTCGTCGTCATCGCTGTCATCGTCGTCGTCTTCATCTTCGTTTTCGTCGTCGTCGCCTTCGCCTTCGTCGCCTCATCGCCTTCGCCGCCTTCGCTGCTTCGTCGCCTTCGTCGCCGTCTTCATTGTCGCCACCTTCATCGCCTTCGTTGTCGTCGTCGTCTTCTTCGTCTTTGTTGTCTTCGTCGTCTTCGTCGTTGTCTTCGTTGCCTTCGTCGTTGTTGTCTTCGCCTTCTTTGCCTTCGTGGCCTTCGTGGCCTTCGCCGCCTCGCCGCCTCGCCGCCTCGTCGCCTTTCTCGCCTTCGTCGCCTTCGCCGCCTTTGTCACCTTCGTCGCCGTCTTCATTGTTGCCTCCTTCATCGCCTTCATTGTCGTTGTTTTCTTCTTCGTCTTTGTTGTCTTCGTTGTCTTCGTCGTCGTCTTCGTCGTCGCCTTCGCCTTCGTCGCCACGTCGCCTTTGTCGCCGTCTTCATTATCGCCACCTTCATCGCCTTCGTCGTCGTCTTCTTCGTCTTTGTTGTCTTAAATGCGTCGTCTTCGTAGGTGCGTCTTCCCCGTCGTCATCGTCGTCTTCGTCTTCATCTTCGCCCGCCACCGCCTTCATCGTCTTCGTCGTCTTCGTCATCTTCGACGTCTTTGTCGTCGTCTTCGCCGTTGTTGCCGCCTTCATCCTTCGCCGTAAATCGCCGTCTTCTTCTTCATCGTCGTCTTCTTAGTCATCTTCGTCGTCATCGCTGTCATCGTCGTCGTCTTCATCTTCGTTCGCCGCCCGCCGCCCGCCACTAGCCGTCGCCTCATCGCGCCCGCCGCCTTCGCTGCTTAGTCGCCTTTGTCGCCGTCTTCATTATCGCCACCTTCATCGCCGTCGTCGTCGTCTTCTTCGTCTTTGTTGTGCCGTCGTCTTAGTCGTTGTCTTTGTTGCCTTCGTCGTTGTTGTCTTTGGCTTCTACGTCTTTGTGGTCTTCGTTGTCTTCGCCGTAGACTTCGCCGTCGTCTTCGCCGCCGCCGTCTTCGCCGTTGTCTTCGTCGTCATCGTCGTTGTCTTCGTCATCGCCTTCGCCTTCGCCTTCGTCGCCTCGCCTCGCCGCTCGTCGCGCCTTTGTCGCCTTCATCGCCGTCTTCATTGTGGCCACCTTCATCGCCTTCGTTGTCGTCGTTGTCGTCGTCTTCTTCGTCTTTGTTGTCTTCGTCGTCGTCTTCGTTGTTGTCTTCGTCGTCGTGTTCGTCGTCTTCGTCATTGTCATCTTCGTCTTCATCTTTGCCGCCGCCTTCATCGTCTTCGTCGTCTTCGCCGTCGTCTTCGCCGTCGTCTTCGCCGTCGTCGCCTTCGTCGCCGTCGTCACCGTCTTCTTTGTCTTCTTTGTCTTCGTCGTCTTTGTCGTCTTTGTCGTCTTCGTCGTTGTCTTCGCCGTCTTCATTTTCGCCACCTTCATCGCCTTTGTTGTCGTCGTTGTCTTCGTCGTCGTCGTCTTCGTCGTCTGCGTCATCGCCGTCTTCGTCTTCGCCATCGCTGCTGTCGCCGCCTTTCGCCGCCATCTTCATCGTCGTCGTCGTCTTCTTCGTCGTCTTCGTCATCTTCGTCGTCGTCTTCGCGTTCGCCGCCTTCGTCGTCTTCGTTGTCGCCGCCTTCATCGCCTTCGTTGTTGTTGTTGTCTTCTTCGTCTTTGTTGTCTTTGTCATCTTCTTAGTCGTCTTCATAAATCGCTGTGGCCTTATTGCCTTCGTCGCCTTACGTCGCCTTAAGTCGCCTTAAATCGCCCGTCTTCATTTCGCCACCTTCATCCGCCTTTGTTGTCGTCGTTGTCCCGTCGTAAATGCGTCTCCGTCGTCTTCGTCATCGCCGTCGCCGCTGTCGCCGCCTTTCGCCGCCGTATTCATTGTCGTCGTCTTCTTTTGTCGTCTTCGTCATCTTCGCCGTCGTCTTTGCCGTCATCTTTGCGTCCGCCGCCGCCCGTCATCGTCTTACGTTATGCCGCCTTCATGTATAAGTAAATGCGTTGTCTTCTTCGTCTTTGTTATGCCCGCCATCTTTGCCCGTCGTCTT
>JARBWK010002351.1:0-15339 GCA_030556195.1 Anolis apletophallus
CTAATCCGAATGGCATTACGACCCATTCGTATAGCCCGAGCGGGCAGGAGTAAGCTGTCTTCCATTGATCACTCCTCTTCACCCTCACCATATGAACGCGCCAATCAAATCCAACTTGGTAAAAAACTTACCACCTCCTAATTGACCCAACAAATCCTTGATTAATGGCAACGGGTAACAGTTGGTAGTACTAACAGCATTCAAACCTCTATAATCAATACACAACCGCAACCTACCATCCTTCTTCTCACGAAACAAAACTGGCGCCGCAATGGGAGACTCGGACCTCCTAATAAACCCCTTGCTCAAATACCCGTCTATTTGCTCCCTCAAAGCTTCCTTCTCCTTCACGGTCATGGCATAGATCTTGGGTTTAGGCAAAACAGCCCCCTCCTTGACCTCTATACTACACTGTACATTGCGAGGGGGGGGGAAGACTCTGAGCCAGAACCGGATTAAACACATCTGCATAATCCCAATACTCGACAGGCACCCCTTGTACTTCACTTTTAACCTCCCCCCCCTTTACTAGGGGCACACTGTACAACTCCTGTTTTCCAATCGATCTTGGGGTTTGCCTGCTCTAGCCATGGCAACCCCAACACCACACTCATGTCCTTTAATGGGGGCCACCCCGAAGTCAAGGTCCCCCTCCCAGGGTCCCACCCGACCCTTCAAATCTTTAGTCCCCACAGAGAACGGGCCACCCTCAATAAAAGACCCATCCAATTGAGTAAAGGTTATGGGTGTTTCCAAGGGCTTTGTCCCCCCACCCAAATCCCCTATCAACTTCGGGGACATAATGTTCTCCGAACACCCGCAGTCTACTAAAGCTTTCCTTTCCACAATCTCATTCCCTTTAAACAATCCCAAGGTACATTGTATATTAGAGCTCACCCCAACACTTTTTTATCATCATTGTCCCCACTTGCTGCTTTAGCGGAGGCCACCTTCACTGGCTCCAGCACCTGCCTCTGCCGGCACTGGGACGCAAAATGACCGGGTTGGGAACAAATAAAAGAAAGGCCTCCGTCCCCATCGTTGGCCTTCTCGTAACACTGGATCGGTTGTCACCGCCACGCCTAGGCTCTCCTCCTCGGAATCGCCCCTCAACTGCACCACAACTGGATCCCCTGGACCTCGCAGGCTGGAAACGGCGTCGCTGCACCTGAGCAGGGGATCCCTTCTACACTGCCGCCAACTGGATCCAACCATCGACATCGCCAGGATCATCTCGATGTAGACACCACTCAAGGATCTCCTTCCGCAGGCCGTCTTTAAACAACTCGAGTAGGGTAGCTGGGGACCATTCGGCAACTTTTCCAGCCAATCCCATAAACTCTTCTGCATACTCAGTGACGGACCGGGATCCCTGGGTCAGGCAACGCAGCGCTTCCTTCGCCTTAATCCTCTCCAGCGGATCCCGAAACCGATTCCGGATCGCCTGCAGAAAATCTCTCACGGATCTCAAACACGGGTCTCGGCGGTCATGGCATTGGACATACCATTCAGCTGCCCTTCCTTTGAACACCGCTCCGATGGCCCGCACTCAGCTGTTGTCGCTGGGATACAGGTGACCGTAGTCCTCCATATGGTCTTGCACCGCAGCAGAAAAAAAGGCTACTTTGCAGGCTTCCCCTTCAAACTCAACCCGTAATGGTTCCTTCTTCATACGGGCCCCAAACTCCTGGGATAGCACTTCCCTCCCTTGAGGGACCTCGAGCCTGGTAACACCTCTTCCCATTCCAGCCTGTTGCACAGGGCGCCTCATCTGAGCCGGACTTCCTCCTGGATGGCCACCAACGGTCCTCACTCCCAAAGGAGATCTAGGACGCTCAGCTGATATTCCGCCATCCATCCATGAATAATAAGTAAAGTCTCCTTCTCCCGGGGCACTCCAAACTGACTCTATCGGCTCTCTTCGGGACATGGCTCAAGACATCCTCCTCATGGTCTGTTCCATAGCCTCCAACTTACATTTCATCACTTCCAACCCGAAAGTGATGCAGGTTCTGTGGTCTCACTACCACACTCGATCAGGTTCATCCGAACTGGCCTGTCCTTCGGCACAGTCCCCTGGGCCCACGCACTTCTGGATCCGCCTGAGCTGACCAGTCCTTCGGAACAGCTTCTCCGATCCCTCCGGCCCTCCGGCCCTCCATCTGAACTGGCCTGTCCTTCGGCACAGTCTCCTGGTCCCACACACTTCTGGATCCGCCTGAGCTGACCAGTCCTTCCGGAACAGCTCCTCCGATCCCTCCAGCCCTCCAGACCTCCGCCTGTCTGGAGTCATATCGCTCTCTCCTCTTCGGGGCCACTTCCAAGCTCACCTGAGCTTCCCACAGTCGCTCCGCTTCTCCAAGTTCATCCTCCTGGGCAACCGCACCTTCCATCATCTCACGGTGCTCATCCGGGCACCCCACTTGGTCGAGGGTGGTCCAATACCCACTCCATAGTTCGCCGGACTTCCTCAGGAGCCGAATCCCATCTATCAATATATTCTTCTTCTTTCCAAGCCAACCTCTCCATTGCTGGGATAGTTGAAAAGGGGCTTTTGCTTCTGTAACGACTCTCCAACACTCGGTAAGGATCACGCGTAGATTGAAGCATGGTCCAACACGATTTTATTGTAGGTACGACACATGTGAAGCAAAGCACTGCCCGCCACCCAAACACACCTTATATACCCTGAGCCCCTCCCCATTGCCCATGCAATGTCCAAGCAGGGTTGCACCATATCCGGGTGATTCAGCATATCCCATAGTCCGAAGGGATGTGACCTCATGGGCCCATGAATCAGCGTTATGAGTCCAATTGTCCAATGTCCAGGCTCGGAGGAGTTTGCCTCACTTCCCTCCGCAGCCCCACACACATCTGGAAGTTACGTCACTCCCACTTGACTCAGCACAGTCTCTATGCAACTGGAGCCAAGGTCACCCAAGAACTGGGGCAAAGGTCGGTGCAATCTCATGGCAGGTTGGGAGCCTGAACTTCTCCTAAGCTCAGGTCTCCCAGTCCTGACACTAAGACTTTCTTTGCAATCAAAGCCCGATATTGGTGGCCAGGAATGAGGACATCGGTAAAGAATTATGTGAGTAGTTGTGAGGCTTGTGCACGGGGAAGGTACCTACTACTAAGCCCCAGGATTGATCCAGGTGGTGGCTACTCCGGTGCGGCCATGGACACATATTAGTACCGACTTTGTGGGGGAGTTGCCTAGTAAAAAGGATATAGGTATATCTGGACTGTGCTGGACATGTTTTCAAAGCAAGCCCATTTTATATACCGAATTGGCTTGCCTCGCAGAAAAATTGGCTAAGTTATATGTGCAGCATATATACCGGTTACATGGGTGTCCAGAGCAGGTGCTTAGCGATAGAGGTGTACAATTCACGGCGAAATCCTGGGATAGGTTCTTGGAAACCTTAGGAGCAAACCGGAAGTTGACAACTGCTTATCATCCCTGTTGTAATGGGGGAGTTGAGAGGACGCAGAAATCGTTGGGTAGTTATCTAAGAATTTTTGTAAATGCCCAGCAGAGTAATTGGGCAGACTTGTTGCCTTTACGCTGAGGTGGCTTATAACGGATCTGTGCACTCATCTACAGGCAGGACTCCATTTTCAATTGTATTTGGCCAAGAGGTTGTTCCACTACCAGTTGGTATAGGAGTGCTGGAGGATGATAAGGAGAAATGGTACAATAGAGCTCGTGAAGAGTGGAAGGAGGTAACTGAGGCGTTGCATAAGGCACAGGGGTTGCACAAGCGATTTGGTGACAAAAACCGACAAGAAGGTGATGTGTATAGGGAAGGGGATTTGGTATGGTTATCCACTCAGAATTTAAAGTTGGGGTTACCTTTCTCGAAAATTGGGCCCAAAGTATGTGGGACCATTCAGAGTGACTGAGCGAGTGAATGAGGTGACGTACCGATTGATATTGCCAAGGGCCTTGAGGAAAATTTATTCTGTGTTTCATTGCAACTTGTTAAAACGATATGTTAACCCAATTATGCCAAAATTTTGAATGTTGCTTTGTCTTCCTCAGGGGGAAGAGGAGAAGGTGGAGGAAGGCGTTATGTCAGGGCTAGAATCTCTATGCCTGGGGCCAGAGACAGAACCCAGCCTGCCATGAGCCTACTACTTTCACCTGAGTTGCTGAGTCAGAGAGAGATGACTCAACCATGAACTTTGCTCTATTTCTTTGCAGTTGAATATACTGGGACTATGACCTTTGGTCTAGATAAGACTCTGGGGTATGATGTAATACCCAGGGAACTCGGGTAATGCAAAGACTCACTGGGATTGCTGAGTCAGGATGCAACCCTCTCCAGGCATTGCATGGGGGAGGGATTAGTATATAAGGATTGTGGTGATGGGAAGCGGGTGCTTCAGCTTTATAGGTTTTGTGTCTTCAATAAACTACCACTGGAAGAAGCAGCAGTTCTGTAGCGTCTTTACTGGAAAGCATTGAAGTTCCTGACAACAGGACTCGCATTTTTGGGCCTATCTGGAAGCGCCAAAAGTGAACGCTACTCATAGAGCCACGCTACTTGCTCTTTAGAAAAAATATATAACAATGATTGTTTTGTGTGTGTAAAAGAATTAATTAATAGCAATTGAGACCACATTATACTAAAGATACCAATTACAAATTTACCGTATAAGACAAAAATATAATTCTCCATGTGAAAGATAAATATCTGGGTTTTAGTAGAAAATAAATACATAAATTAGTTATATTAAAATCATAAATTCAATATGTATAAAAGTATATGCAAATTTGCATGTACAAGAATTAACTTACACAAGAAATTAAAATTTAAAGACAATACGCATTTAACCCAAACAGTATTACATGCCTAGAATGTGAGCTCATAATATACATATAAACAAATTTAAAATCTGCTTGCAGAAATTTTGGAAAAGTGTCTTTGAATAGTAACGGTGATTTTTTTTTAGAGTAACTGGAAGCTTTTAGAGCATTATAGTCTTTATCATATCCTCCAACATTTCACAAATGAAAACTGGGATTCATTTGACTGTAGTAGTAACAACTTTGGCTCCTGAAGGGTTTCTGTATACAAACTTTGTTTCACACACAAAATTATTTAAAATATTTGTAATTAAACAAATGGATTTTATTATTATTATTATTATTTATTTCGATTTGATAAACCGCCCTTCCCGAGGCTCAGGGCGGTTTACAACATATAAAAACAGCATATAAAACAGCATATATGTTTAAACTTGGGTTCCACGTCCATGTGTGTGTGTGTGTATACACACATGTGCATATATATGTGTGTATCTCTCTCTCTCTAGATAGATAGATAGATAATTAGATAGATATACATATAGATATACCAAAATCCATAATATACTTGCTGTTTCTGGGGCCACAATTCACCCCATGGCAATCTTTTCAATTTATAATATTTTGGTCACTTCTATTCAGCCAATTCAGCTAACATTTCTTTGTGTTATAAGAAAAGCTTGATCTTCTCTTGCAACATGGGATAGTACTCTGTCTAACTCTTCTGTTCATTTCCATAAATATAGTACGAATAGTGTTTCTCATGCCACTCATATTCCACCCGGGTAAGGTGTAGTAATTCGATGGTTTGCTTCTGTAATGAGAGGAAGTACATTGTGTTATGTGCAAAAACATGATTAATAAAAACACTATCATCTAGATCTCTATCCAGCACTACTACTGCTCTGACTGAGAAGAATCCATAGTGCCAAACCCCTGCAACAGCATTTTTTTAAAAATGAGGAAATCAATTGGTAGCTGGAAATGAGAACAGCATCTGCTTCCTCTCTCTGTTTATTTTACAGTAAAAAGGTGAAATAACTGTGCAGGCACATCCGCCATACTTGTACCATGATTGTGCCATACTCATTTTTGTAAATATATTGGTTTCTCTTGCACGTTTTTGTAATTGTGTGCTCGGCTTAATTATGAAAGTGCTATTTCTTTATTTTCTGTTTTGCAAGTGAAATTTCTTCATTCCCCCGTTGGTTTAGTCTTGGTTTGCAATGGACTTGTCTTCCTTTGTATGAAACACATACAAAAACAGTAAGAAATCTATAGTTGCAGATAAGAGTTTTGCATTTTTTTCTTATTCTTTCTCGCATTGCATTTGAGGGTCAATGCTATTTTTGAAAATGTGTTTGATAAATTAATAATCCTGTTTATGCTTTTCCATTCAGAATTATCCATTCAGTTTCACTGAAGGACCATCGAGACAGGCCCAAAATGCAGGAGCTGTCTCATTTTTACCAGAGGCATCCAAACAAATTAATGCAGAGTAAACTGAAGTCTCCCTAGTTTATTCTGCATTAATTAAACACCTCATTAGATCGGGGTCTAATGAGGTGCTGGGCCTGTAGGGACTAATGAGATGCACCACACATTTCCTGAGGGGGTGTCAATCTCCACAACCATTCCACACCTTTGGGCCCCTGGAGCCCAAAGGTGTGAGGGTTCCCACCCTCTCCCTCAGCCCCCAATTACTTCCTAAGACTTACTGACAAGGTGCCTGGCCACCATGGAGTTTCTCATCCTCATGACATTAGAAAATGACATGTGAGGAGATGGGAGCACAGGGGTGTGGAGGGAGTTTCCTCCCCACCCTTCTCTCTCCTCAGGCATCATTTCCTTGCACCACAAGGATGCAAGGAGAGGCTCTATGGTGGCCAGGGATCTTTCCAGTAAGTTTTAGGGGTGAATCAGGGCTTTGGTGGCTTCATGCTATCCCAATTTCAATCAGGATAGCATGTAGCCACCCCGGGAGGGAAATGCCAGGGTTGTGGGAGGAGGTGGGGACTAGAACCCGTGCTGAAGAGGGTTACTTTAACCCATTTTTGTGCAGACTTTAAGTATGTGTGGAAGCTCCCTGAATTCCGTAAGACATACTTCCAAGTTATTGAATTAAAGGGGGCTTCTGAACAAGTCAGATTCCCCAGCAACAATCTGGCTTTAAATCTTATCTTATACTTGCAATGACCTATCAGAAATTGTTGAAGTACAGCTCACACCAGTCTTAACCAAAAAAAGCTAAAGTTGAGGAATGATGGGAGTTTCAGTCTACATTTGACTATGTTTGCTCTTATTTAGAGAACAGATTCACCTGTGTCTTAAGACTTAGACATCTTGTCCTGTCTCTACAGAGCTTTCTGACCAGGTTACAACTGCCTCCAGATGTGCTTGGGCAGTTTCTTTCATAAATATCACAAATGCTATCTGCTTTAATCGGTTTGGTTTAAGTGTTATATTCAAATACATTCAAAACATTATGTGCTAATTATTTTTATTGGCCTACTTGTAATAATGTAATGGGAATAGCACACACCCTTTATAATTATAGCTAAATCTAGAAGTACTGTACCTTAAATCTTATTTATGAAACAATTTCCTTCCCTGGCAACAAGAGTTTAGTCTGTTCTGGGAGAACCTTAAAAAGCAGCTACTCTCTTCATCGTGGCCTTTTGAATGCCTGGGCATGGAAATGGCAACACATTTCTGAAGCAGAATTGGTGCTTTTTCCTTTGCAGAGAATGAACTATTAATTATTTATTTGCCATATTTATATCCCACCCTTCTCACCACAAAGGGGACTCAGAGCAGCATAAGACTTTCAACTTACCCACAAACCGTATCAAAATCCAAAATTTTGGCCTCAAAACTTATTTCCAATTTATACATAGGGTTGAGTTATCCAAGACTACAGATGGTTATTTTTTGCATAGAATAAAAATGAATGCACTCAAGATAATGCTATTTAAGGGCATATGTCTGAACAGTACTGTAACTGACATCTATAAAACTTCAACAGTCTAACTTTATTTTCTAGATTAACTATACCATATTTCCTTCAGCTTCTAGCCATGCATTCTCCACAGAAAAGTATAGCAGGATTTCTTCTCAGTATCTCTGCATGTAACACATAGTTTCTCACAAAAGAGATTACAAGTTCCACACACCCATGATACTATAGACCACCCCCACCTGAAGAGCATACCTCCTCAATTTTTAGGACACTCACCTGCCTCCGGATGCACACTGTGGGAGGAAACTGAGCTTTAGGATTTTCAATAGCATTCCAGGTAGCAATTCCAGAACCGAAGGATATACCTATCAACATAATACAATTCAGAATGGGGTGCACTACCTTTACTGCCCTTACTCACATTCAGTATTAGCTATAGAGCTGTACTTAGGAATGCCCACTCACACCCAAGTCTTTGTCCCACACAAACACACTCTCCTTGGACTTATAGGCTGGAAATGGCACCACGTGATTGAGTCCCCTTCGCTCTGATGAGGGATCTGTGCTACTCATGATGTTTGCTGGTAAGTTTGCGGAATGTGACATAGCTGGCTGGGAGTCAGCTGCATAAGATCTCTACTGACCAGAAGGTCATGAGTTTGAGGCCTGCCCGGTCGGGGTGAGCTTTCGACCAATTGTGTAGCTCGTTGTCTGTCTGTATATGTTGTATATCTATGGCATTGAATGTTTGCCTGTATATGTGCATTGTGATCTGCCCTGAGTCCTCTGGCGGAGTGAGAAGGGTGGAATATAAATGATGTAAATAAAATAATAATAAATAACTGACAAGAAATGTCCCCTGGCAGAAGATGTATGCTTGATGTTTCTGACATACCGACATATTGTCCAATTTGTGTTCCTGATATCAAGAAAATGTAAGTTTGGACTTCAATAGAAATGGAGAGAATGGGGGAAAGGACCATCATGCTCTATTACATCGAGTTGCTGGAGATACTCACAGCAGCAATCAGCCAACTTTTCTTAAACTTGTAAACAATGTCAACATGTCTACAATCTAAGGTTGAGTACAACAATGGGGAAAATATATTTTTATCTGAATGATGGATAGCTCAATCAAGCTAAAAGAACTATGTGTCCCAAAAGGTTTCATATACAGGCAGTCCCTGAGTTTCAAACATCTGACTTACAAACTACTCACAGTTAAGAACAAGGATATGACAACAGAAGTGAGAGCAATCAGTCCCTCAGAAGGAAAATTAACTCCTGAAAGAGTTGTCTCCAACCCTTGTTTCTGCAACCTGCCAATTTTTCAAAATCCAATTATTGCAGGGACAGAAAGTGAGGTGAAATCTTCTGAACACTGGCACAGACAGTAAAACAAAGACCACAGGGATGTTAACCCATCTGTGTGCTATCCAAAGCTTAAAAATACTTTTTGGCTCGAGTTACACTCAAAGATGCACCTGTTCTGATTTACAAACAAATTAAGTTTAAGAACAAACCTACACAACCTATCTTGTTCATAACTTGGGGACTGTCTGTATAGGGAAAATGGGAAATCATAGCTAAATGTATCTTTATTTACAAAATATTCCTCACAAAGTTTTACCAAATATTTACAAAAATATTCTTTATATGTTGGTCACTCTTTCTACTCACACATGCTGTCAAAATATTTAAAAATATATAATGAGTTTGTTTATTTTTCTATGTATTTCTTATGTATTTCTTAATATATCCATTGGATACATTACTTCCTTTATATTTAACTGTGAGAAAATAGTGAAAGAATGTTTATTTATGAGCTGATAAGCCCAGGTTGTATGCTATCACAAAAAAAGAAGCGAACTAATGGCCAAATTAGCAAAACTTTCCATTTTGAAAGCAACAAAGGTGTTAACCAGCAAAAATCCAGTGATGAAGATAAATTACACAGAAAATATCATTGCTAGTTCTTTTTGCGGTTTTTTAATAGCTGTCAAAATGTCTATAGGAGGAAATATATGGAACAACCAACAAGAAAATATATTTGTGGTCTCAGCTCTAGCTTCCCATGTGGGGACATGAGAGAAAACAGCCCACAGGATGGTAAAACATCAATCATCCCTGAGCAACATCCTTGCAGAAGGCCAATTTTCCCACACCAGTAGCAACTTGCAGTTTCTCAAGTTGCTCCTGACATGAAAAAATCTGTCAAACAACCAGCAACAGATTATTGAAGAACTAAGAATTACTGAATTGATAGCTATCCAATGAGAATGGATATTAATCAGGTAAGCCATGACTTTAAAGACTTGGAAAGTGATAGACAAGAGACCTTGAAAGAGTGAGTTCAGAAGGCTTGAGTCCTAGCTTCAGAGGATACCAGTTTTCAAGTAGAGATGGAGGAATAGAAGACAGATGAGTGGAATAAAGTTTTCCTTGGAGAAGCTGAGGCAAATAATAAGTTTCAGAACATTTTTGTGGATTTTGTTTCATGAAAAACCCCTATTCATATTCTTAATAATGTTGTTTGTGTTCGTTTAGTCTGTAGGTCGTAGTTTGTTTTGTGTAATTACACCCTAAATGCAATTTTATATATTGAAATGATATTTGTAAATAAAAAGAATATACAAAGAATACTTCCCTCATCCCTGTCAGAGCTGGAGGTTCTTAGCCTTGGAGAGACTACGGGAACTCGCAGTCTGACTTAGCATGCAAGAGGACTGGTGTGACCCTGGGGAATTCCTGGGGATGATGTAATCTCCCGGGAGTTGTGCTGAGTCAGGACGGACATGACGCGACCTCTTCCGGACAATGAACACTGGCTTGCATATTGCTGACTCAGAAGGGATATGATGAAATATCCACTGGACACTGGGATTGCTGAGTCAGAGGGGATATGATGCAACCTTTCCCGGACATTGCAGGTGACGGAGGGTGCTAGTATAAAAGGTGTGTTTGGGTGATGGGACACTGCTTTGGCTTTATAGGTGTTTGTACCTCTAATAAACTTCGTTGGATCAATCTGAAAACTTTGCGTGATCATTGCGGAGAAAATTGGAGCCGCCTCTCATCCCCATATATCTCAGCCCACAGGAAACTGGGGCTGCCTCTAATGGCCTCCAAAGAAATGTGGAAGCATTTCTGCTAATCTTTATAGAGACTACTGCATCCCAAATCCTTTACTAGGATCGGGAAAGTGGACTCAAGGGCAAAACAACGTTTCCTTAGAAATCGATTTGAGAAACTGGGCTGGACAAAAGTGGGCTTATTTCTCCACACCTTGTTTATAAAATAAGGACAGGAATTGAATTTGAGATCTATGGATAAAGTCAGACTGATAAATATGCCTGCATGATACAGGTACAAATCATGAATAATCCCTAAAATGCAAAGACCAGCTATAGTATTGTGCACCTTAGCTAGATTCAAAATAGTATTTTTTTCATGTCAGAGTGACTTGAGAAACTGCAAGTCGCTTCTGGTGTGAGAGAATTGGCCATCTGCAAGGACATTGCCCAGGGGATGCCCAGATTTTTTTTGATGTTTTACCATCCTTGTGGGAGGCCTCTCATGTCCCTACATGGGGAGCTGGAGCTAACAGAGAGAACTCATCCTCGTTCTCCCTGGATTGAACCTCCCGACTTGTTGTTCAGTCCTGCTGGCAGAAGGGTTTAACTCCATTGTGCCACTGTGGGCTTTTTTAAAAATAAATGAAAGGAAGCTACTTGCTTTTGTTGGGAAAAATCATGATACATCTGATCTGTTTTAATTCACATATTGTTAGTTGCTTTGAGCCCCTTGGCTGAGAAAGCAGCTTATAAATACATTTAAAATAATATATACATATTAATTTTACTTCAGACCAAAACCAGGAGGAATTTCACTGAGTATTAATGGAATAAAGAGATGTGTCTTTGCTGAACTCACATCTCCTGGTATTGGTGTCATAAACTGAGCTCGGTGTTCTTCTTCAACAGCAACCAGAGAGACTTCATTTATGGCATTTTCCAAGAAACCCACCACTACTGAGATACCTATGAGAATATCAACATTGGGAAATTTGAATACAAAACCAAAAGCCCAGGCCAGAGCACTTAATTATGTTTATCGACTGCAAGCAAAAAGTTATGAATACACAAATATAGGCGACAGACATCAAATAGAGAGGAAGCAACTTAAAAACTGCCATTTAGAAGAGCAAGGATATTTAAGCATCTTGCAGAACAAAGTTTTGCAGGAAGCTCTGTGAATCTGACATGAAAAAATGGCATGGAGTAGTCTCCATAGTAGTAGAAACACCAACATTTTGCCAATTTGGGAAAGTTCAAACCCAAGTGTGCCAGTATTTCAATCAGGAAACACACAAAGATTGAATATTGACCTGTTGTTCTTTCTCAGGGGTTCACACTGAGAATTTCTTAATTGCAAATATAAACAAAATAATAGAAGGCCCCCCAAATATATAGAGGGGGTAACATGAGGTCGGAGCCCTCTATATTTGGGATGCTATACTGATATTTTGTTTATATTGCAGATTTATTTAAATTGGAAATCTACCAGCTGTGACCACCTCTGAAGAAGGACTGAAACGGGTCGGTTCCGTGAATTTTAACCCGTAGGTGGATCACCCATAACTTTAAATAAATCACAGTGGATATATAATCACTTGGACTCCAGGCCACTACTTGTCGCAACTCTCAGGTGGCGATTTGTGCCTTTTACATTTGGAGCCAGACGTGCTCTGTGGATTACAGTTACTCCATTGGGTCTTTATTTTTTCTGTTCCACCTTAAATAAGAGCTTAATCGCGCTTTTGGATTACAGTGATTTCAACTGCTTTTTTTTTTTGGAATCATTCTAAAGGAACCACAGAGGGTTATGAACACTAATTGACTCATTATAAAGGACTCATTATGGACATTGATTTAGTTAAGTGAGTAGTGTGTATACCATATGTATATAATATGAGAAATACCACACTGTCTATGAAAATTGAATGTTTAGTATATATTACTTATTGATTGGAATTGATATCCCATTAGGGCACAATACATTGGGTTGAATTGATTATAATACCCTTGCCTTTTGTTGTTTGATTAGATAGAGGGTAGTAACATTATTATTGCTTGTATTTTGAGATCTGAAAAGAAACCCAAGTTCTTTTTCTTGTCAAAAGCATTGCTTAAATAAGTATAAAAACTGATAAAACAGATAACATGTGACTAAATAATTTTTGACTAAAAACAGGCAACAGTGACCACATTATCTGTAGCTTTTTAAACAATTCTTCCTTCTGTACACGAGGCAGGGCATTGTGGCAAGCACAAGTGCAGAGTTGTTTGTTCTGCTCCACAGTCATACAAGGTGGAGGATTCTTTAAGGTAGTGCCATTTTGCCAGGTTGCCTTTGATCTGCCCACTCCACTTCTGAGTCTGTTCAGGACGTCCCGTTGCTCCATTCTGGTTTCCTTAGAGGAAGACCCTCATGGGGGCATCTAGTTGAATTGCCTGGTTTCTCTGCCCATCGGGATATTCTTGCTGTTGCTGGGGAAACATTAAGAGGACTGGGTGGTTCACATGAACTTTTCCTTGATTTGAGTCTACTAGGAGGAGGCGATAGCCATGCAGTAGATGGTTCTCACAGTGTTCAACCTTATTTCTTTCACAGTTAGGCAGCAATTTCATTGCACATCATCCTCCAGCCCTCCAGACCCCGCCTGTCTGAGTCATATCGCTTCCTTCTGCCGGGCCACTAAGCTCACCTTGAGTTCCTGGCCAGTCGCTCCGCCTCCAAGCTCATCCTCCTGGGCAACCGCATCTTTCCATCATCTCACGGTGCTCATCCGGGCACCCCACTTGGTCGAGGGGGGGTCCAATCCCACTCCATAGTTCCGGACTTCCCAGGAGCCGAATCCCATCTATCAATATATATTCTTCTTTTTCCAAGCCAACCTCCATTGCTGATAGTTGAAAAGGGGCTTTTGTTTGCAACGACTCTCCAACACTCGGTATGATCACGCCAGAGATTGAAGCACTGGTCCAACACGATTTTATTGTAGGTACGACACATGTGAAGCAAAAGCACTGCCCGCCTACCCAAACACACCTTATATACCCTGAGCTCCCTCCTCCCCATTGCCCATGCAATGTCCAAGCAGGGTTGCACTCCATATCCGGTGATTCAGCATATCCTATAGTCCGAAGGGATGTGACTCATGTGGGCCCAGCGAATCAGCGCGTGAGTCCAATTGTCCAATGTCCAGGCTCGAGGAGTTTGCCTCACTTCCTCTGCAGCCCCACACACATCTGAAGTTACGCTACCCTACTCTGACTCAGCACAGTCTCTATGCACTGGAGCCAAGGTCACCCAAGAACTGGGGCAAAGGTCAGTGCACCATGGGCAGGCTGGGAGCCTGAACTTCTCCTAAGCTCAGGTCTCCCAGTCCTGATTTAAGACTTTTTGCAATCAGTCTCGATATTGGTGGCCAGGAATGAGGACACGGTAAAGAATTATGTGAGTAGTTGTGAGGCTTGTTAACGGAAGGTACCTACTACTAAGCCTCCTGCAGGATTGATCCAGGTGGTGGCTACCTTCGTGCATGACACATATTAGTACCGACTTTGTGGGGGAGTTGTTCCTCAGTAAAGGATATAGGTATATCTGACTGTGCTGACATGTTTTCAAAGCAAGCCCATTTTATAACAAATTGGCTTGCCGCCTTCCGCAGAAAAAATTAAGTTATATGTGCAGCATATATACCGTTACATGGGTGTCCAGAGCAGGTGCTTAGCGATAGAGGTGTACACCACGTTTAAATCCTGGGATAGGTTCTTGAAACCTTAGGAGCAGACCGAAGTTGACAACTGCTTATCATCCCTGTTGTAATGGGGAGCTGGGAGGACAGAAATCGTTGGGTAGTTATCTAAGAATTTTTGTAAATGCCCAGCAGAGTAATTGGGCAGAGATTTGTTTTACGCTGAGGTGGCTTATAACGGATCTGTGCACTCATCTACAGGCAGGGACTCCATTTTCAATTATTGTATTTGGCCAAGAGGTTGTTCCACTACCAGCTGGTATAGGAGTGCTGGAGGATGATAAGGAGAAATGGTACAATAGGAGCTCAGAAGAGTGGAAGGAGGTAACTGAGGCGTTGCATAAGGCACAGGTTGCACAAGCGATTTGGTGACAAACCCACAAGAAGGTGATGTGTATAGGGAAGGGGATTTGGTATGGTTATCCACTCAGAATTTAAAGTTGGGGTTACCTTCTCAAAAATTGGGCCCAAAGTATGTGGGACCATTCAGAGTGACTGAGCGAGTGAATGAGGTGACGCATCGACTGATACTGAAGGGCCTTGAGGAAAATTTATTCTGTGTTTCATTGCAACTTGTTAAAACGATATGTTAACCCAATTATGCCAAAATTTTGAATGTTGCTTTGTCTTCCTCAGGGGGAGGGGGAGAAGGTGGAGGAAGGCGTCAGGGCTAGAATCTCTATGCCTGGGGCCAGAGACAGAACCCAGCCTGCCATGAGCCTACTACTTTCACCTGAGTTGCTGAGT
>JARBWK010002352.1:0-15332 GCA_030556195.1 Anolis apletophallus
ATAGGAAGACGTTCTTATTATTTATTATTATTATTTCTGGTATTTGTACCCCATCATTTCTCAACCGAAGAGACTCAGGACAGCTTACATTCACAACGGTACAAGGCCGCTACACCACAAATACAAAAATATATCGCAGTCATATACATATACATTGAAACATTAAAACAATACATAATCATTAAAAAGCTATATATATATATATATATATATATATATATACACACACACACACACAGTATATATATATATATATATATATATATATATATATATATATATAATTAGTTAAAACCATAAAACAAAGCACCATGTCATCTGCCGTAGTGCCATTCCAGTCAATGTCCTCTAAGGTGCAATGTACTTCTGCTGCCCGAAGGTCTGGTCCCAGAACCACGATTTTTAATTTCCCCCTGAAAGCCAGGAGGGATGGAGTAGATCTTATCTCGTTTGGGAGTGTGTTCCATAGGCAGGGGGCCACCGCCGAGAAGGCCCTGTCTCCCATCCCACCAAACGTGTTTGCGATGTTGGCGGGTCTTCTGCCTTCTGGGTCAAAAAGGGCTTTAAAAGGATGGACGCTGCAAGCTATGACTCTGAAGGTAGAGAATAGAGCCTTCCCACGTGCAGCACTCATTCTCTATAATAATGAGTGCTAGACTCAGAAATAGTGAACCAAAACAGGATTTATTGGATAACAACCAGTAGAAAATGTTGGTGGCCGAAAATGCTTGGTTGGTTGCAAATGAGTCCTTTAAACAAAGGGAAACGTTCACTTGCCTCATGCAAGCGAAGGTACCTTTCTTTGGATCCCAGGTATCCTGTTCCTCTCTGGTCTTTGTAGGCCCACAAAGTCCTGAAAAAAACCCCAAATCTGCAGTCTCGGTTGAGGACAGGTCCCCCTATGCACTGCAGCTTGGTTGAGAGCGCAGGTAGACTCAGTAGGTGAACTAAGCTTGTCCCAGCAAGCTTAGGTTCCAGCCTTCCTTCGTCCATGAGTTCTTTGGAATGAGGCCAGAGTGGACGTCCAGCCCCTAGGTAAACTCCGGTAAATGGAGGAGTTGAGGGCGGAGACACCAGGTTTGGAGCCAGGAAGCAGCCCCTCCCCTCAGTGACCACATTGTATCCCATCTTTTTTTGTGGAAAAAAAAGATGAACCACAAAGCATTTTTCAGTGCTGCCTCAGGTGGCTCACATACTGAAGTCGGTTGAGTGGATGAGCACTGGAAAAGGGGACTTTTTGGGCAATTCGCACTGGTTAGACTAGGGTTGGATAGGTTCGCTCAGATGTGGCGTAATTTGGGGGAAAATCGGATGTTTTTGCCTTCCAAAGGAACTTCCAGCACGTTTCCACGAGTGGGAAGTCCCCCATAGTTTCGAATCGCATTGCGCAATTGATTTCAGGGATGTGGAACTATGATGAAGCGTTTTTAATGCAACTAAGCCTGCTGGAAGGTGAAGCCTAAGCTGCTTGCTTCCCAGCAATTCAGGGGTTACGTGTTGGGGAGGGAGGGGTTTGCAGCGTCCGGCAGCCATTGCTGTATATAGACCCAAGCACATGACTGGAAGGCTCCTTAGAGCCAGGGAAGGAAGAGGGGAGGTTAATAATAATAATAATAATAATAAACTATATTTGTACCCCGCCACCATCTCCCAAGGGCCTTGGGGCGGCTTACATAAGGCCACGCCCATCGATACAGTAAACATAATATAACACAAGAGCACAACAGAAAATCAGAAAATACAAAACCAATGTAAATAAAACAACACAACAATATGACCATTGCTGCTGCTACTGCTTGGAGGAAGTGATCCCCTATAACCTTTTGTCATTTCTTTTAAAATTTAATGTGGTAACTCTTTTATTTCAATAAATTATTTCTAAAATTGTTTTTAATTTGTTTAAAAAAATAGTGGTTCATCTGAACATGTTGAAATTTGGTTTGCTAACAGAAGACGATGTGTTGTAGAAGTATATCAAGTTTCATCAAGAATGGTGTAAAAATGACTGAGGGAGAAGGCCCTTGAATTTCCCCAGTGACAATGTGTATTGCGCTATTGCGTCCGCCGATAACGAAGCGATCCAGAAGTTTTGAAAGCTTTGAAAAGTTCCGACCTGTTTTTCAGAAAAATTTGGAAGTGACTTTTGATTCAAACCACCAGCACCGCCTACATCTGAAATGAGTTTTGAACCATTTTTGTTTTGATCAACCAAGCCTAGTACTGGGAATGTGGTGAAGCTGGCTAGGTGTCAGCTGCATAAGATCTCTACTGACCAGAAGGTCATGAGGTCGAGGCCTGCCTTGGTTGGGGTGAGCTTTTGACCAATTGTGTAGCTCGTTGTCGACCTTTGCAACCCGAAATACAGTTGCATCTGTCTAGTAGGAAATTTAGGTACCACTTGCGTGGGGAGGCTAAATTTAACTGATTTACGAGGCCATAAAATCTCTCCAGGAAGTACACAAAAAAGAATGAAGGAATGCAACAGCTCCCCCTGGTGGCCAGAAGCTGGAATGTTAAATTGCCTCTATGTCTGTCTATATATGTTGTATGTCAAATGGCATTGAATGCTTGCCTGTATATATGCATTGCGATCCACCCTGAGTCCCCTGCGGGATGAGAAGTGCGGAATATAAATGATATAAATAAATAGCTTAGATAGGTTGCTATTAGGACAGAGACTGAATTATGAGTATTTTGCTGAGAACTTTGTAAGTTGGAGCAACTGCATGCACATGTCTAGTGTTTGTACCCATAATATTCCTCCCTTTTACATGCATCATTATTTCCTTCAGAAGTAATAATATCCCCCTAAATCTGGATACGTAGCAAGCACTATACCCAGCCTTTCAGTTTCCACTCTCAGCGTTAAGATGTAAATCCATTGAAGGTGTTGGATAAAGTCGTAATACTTGTATGATATCAAAGCAGGGAGAGGATTTGGAGTGCGATCACTTTGCTTTCACCAGTCAGGCAGAAAAGTCTTGCAATCCTGAGCTAAATCACAGGTTTGAGAGTAAGAAACCTGCAAAATATTGTTCTGATAGTGAGGGCTTTAAGGTAATCTCATGATCAATATTGTAATAATAATGCATATTGCAATTTTAAGGCAACCTCGTGATTTAGACTGAAATAAGGGAGAACTGGCAGAAAGAGGCAAGTTGTCTGGTTTGAGAAAAGAGAAGTCAACTTCTTCAAAGAAGAGGAGCCATTTGTGTGCTTGTGGGTTTTGAAGATTAAGTAACATATTGAGATAGCGAGGTAGAATAAAGAAGTTGTCTAAGATAAGAAGTTAATGAGATTGAGGGGCAGAAGGAATAATGTGCATCTTAAAGGCTATGTCAGTGTATTTACTGTATTTTAATTCTGTTTTTACCACTGCGTTACTATTTGTAGCACAGCAGTTCTCGTTTGTGCCTGGAGAACTGGGGCTAGGACCCGGGGTCCCATTAGCATTAGGCCCTGCAGCTGCAGAACCAGATTCAGAGGATGAGTTGGAAGATTGGGGAGAAGGACAGTTTCCCATCAGTGGGCCTCCTTCGCCCACAGAGAGTTTGGCATGGGAAGAATTTATGTTTGGCCCTGACGTAGATTCAGATAACCAGGTGCAAATGGAGGGCAGTGATTGTGGGAGTTACGAGCACCCGGGTGGGAAAGGTTCTCAGGAGCTCCTGAGTCAAAACATGGAAGCAAGCGGCTGGGAAGATTCTAGGGAGGGAAGCTCTCATGGAGATAGTGACCCAGATGGTGAGAGGCAAGGCCGAACCTTTGATAGGAGAAGTAGCATTGAGTCCCGCAGAAGGGGATGGTACCGCAGCCTAGACAGGCCGAGGTCCGTCAGCAGAGATTGAGACGACGAAGCCTAGAGCATCGGGGACCTCGGCCGAAGGATTAAGTATAGGATTCGTGGGAACGAATCTTCAGTGCTTCGCCACGTCTCATCGGAATAGGCGTGAAGCGAAGTGGGTCCACGGAGCTAAGCGAGCTAGTGGTCATCTAGTCCTGCCTTGCATCTGCCTTGCCTTGTTCCTGATCCGCATTGTTGCGCGGAGCCTTGCCAAGCCTTTGGATTTCGCCACATTGTTTTGGACATTATTGCTTCAAGCCTTTTGGATTACTTTGCTATTCTTTTGGACAATATCTTTTGAACTGTTTTTATATTCAATAAAGTAGTTAGCCTTCAGTCCGTCTCTGTGTGTGTGATTAAGGGGCCGGTCAAGTCCGTGCATCGTGACACTATTTAATTGTTTTTTAATTTTGTATTGCTCTTTTTTAAACTGTCTAGTGCAGTGATTTTCAACCAGTGTGCTGCAGAACACTAGTGTGCCGTGAGAGATCATCAGGTGTGCCGTGGGAAATTACAGTGTAGAGAGAGAGCCTAGCAGGAAACTTCAGGCAGTGGAAATGAGGCGTTCCTGGCCAAAGCAGCAATGCCAGCCAGCCTGGCTGCAGTCAGGGAGAGCCCTCGGCGTCCAGAACTTCCCCCTCCCTCCCCCTCCCTCCTCTCTCTCTCTCTCTCTCTCTCTCTCTCTCTCTCTCTCTCTCTTCTTCCCTTCCTTCATTCCCTCCCTCTGCGCACCAAGAGCAACCTGGCCAGGCTGCGGCTCCTCCTGCTTCCTGGCTCCTGGGCGCTCTTTTGCCCTCCACCCCTCCGGCAGCAAGGAGGAGGAGAGGGAGGAGGAGTCCGTGGGAGCTGCCCCCGTCCGACACCGCTGCTGGAGGCTCGAGGTGAGGCTTTCTGCCCTCTGGTCCCTCTGCACCGGGGAAGGGTAGCAACCCCTTATCTCCTGGCCTCTCCTGGCTGGGCTCCGGGTTTGCAGCAGAGCAGAGGCCGGGATGCGTGGCTCCACAGCCCAGCTTGGTTCCTTCCCGATCTGGCCCCAAGGCGACAGCAGGAAGCTGAAGGGACGTGGGGGGTAGGCACTCCTGGGGTGAACCCTTCGGGAAGGAGAGGTGGTGACGGCTGTGAGCCTCTGCTGCAGTTTGTTCCGAGGCTCGGAGCCACCTCGTGTGCTCAATTCCTATTCGTCCTGCTCAGACGAGCTCGCGCGCACTTCGGCCACTCAGTGCAGCCCTCCCCCGCGAGGCAGCGACAGGCCTCCTGTGCGTGGGCCTCCCGGGGGGGGAGGGGGTTGGCGGAAGCGGCAGCGTCACGAGGGGGGAGGGTAACAGTCAATAAAATGACAGTTAGTGTCATTTTGTGTCATTTTAGTTGGTGGTGTGCCCCAGGATTTTGTAAATGTAAGAAATGTGCCGCGGCTCCAAAATGTTGAAAATCACTGGTCTAGTGTGGATAGATGTTCGCTGCCCTGAGTCTCCATGGGGAAAAAGGCGGGATATAAACAAAGATGCTGATGCTGTTTAGTTGAATGCTTTCATTGTAGGTCTTTAAGGGCGGGCCCCCTGGTGGTGCAGCGGATTAAACCGCTGAGCTGCAGAACTTGCTGACCGAAAGGTTGGCGGTTTGAATCCAGGGATTAAGATGAGCTCCCACTATTCGGCCCAGCTTCTGCCAACCTAACAGTTCAAAAACATGCAAATGTGAATAGATCAATAGGTAATGCTTCTGTGGGAGGGTAACGACGCTCCACACAGCCATGCCGGTAGGGTTGCCACTTTTTGATATAAAAATAAGGGACATTTACCTAAAAATGCGGGATTTACCAGCAATTTTTACAATAAAGCACTTACTATTGGCCTTGGAAGAGAGCACATTTGTCATTGTTGTGGCTAGCGAGGTCCTTCTTTGTAAACAATAAGAAGTGGCAGAGACGGAGAGATCTAAGAAGTGACGCAAGGAAGGGCCAAGAGGCCAAGGGAGACGTAAATAAGAAGGGTGGAACTTTAACGACATTTCATCCCAGCCTGCTGGGATGAGATGGATTTGCCCCCGGCTCCGATGAGAGCGAAGGTTCCAGAAGGAACCTTCTGGCGTGGGGCGGGGCTTTTGCGAGGCCCGCCCCAACAAGCCATTGCTTGCTTGTTCAGCGTGCAGAGAGGTTGTTTTTTCCCTCCCTGCCCGCTGCCTGGCCTAAAAGAGCGAGAAGAAAAGAAGAAGTTTGAGGAGAGAAGAGGGCACGAGAGAAGAAGGTTGAAGAGAGAAGAGTGAAGAGAGAAGAGAGAAGAGGGAGTAGGCAGAGGGCTGTAGGACCAGTGAAGAATCAAGGGGAAGAGAGGAGAAGGTAGACGGAGGAGTGAAGTAAGAAGATCGGGTGAGCGGGGAGAAGAGAGAAGAAAGAAGACAGAAGAGTGAAGGAGTGCGGAGGGAGAGCTTACCAGTGGGGTAGATCGGCGGCTGAAGGTCGGTGCCGGGTGTTGGGGGAAAGTGGGAGGTGGTGGCCTTTCCCTTCCCCCCCTTTTTTCTTTTCTTTCTTTCTTCTCCCCCCCCCTCCCTCCCGGGCGTGTGGGGGGTGGCGGGGGAGGGGGGGGGCTTCGGGTGGGGGGCTGCGGGGGCGTTTGGCGGGACCCCCTCCTCTCCTCCCCTCCTTGTCCCTGCTCTCCGCTCTCCCCCCCCTCTCTTCCCCTCTTGCGGGGCGGGTCGCGCCCCTGGGGGGCTAGCCATGTTGGGGGCGGCCGCCATTTGAGTGGCGGCCGCCTAGGCTGGGCGGTGGCGGCCGCCATTGGAGTGGCGGCCGCCATGTTGGGGGCGGCCGCCCTTGGAGTGGCGGCCGCCATTTTTGGAGAAACGCCATTTTGATGGCGGCCGCCATCTTAGGCGCGGCCGCCATTTTGTCGGCGGCCGCCATTTTGGGTTGCGGCCGCCATTTTGCTGGCGGCCGCCATCTTAGGTCACAGGTCGGATCCAAGTAACGGGGTAAGGAGCTCCCCTCTGTCAGCTCCAGCTCTGGGTGAAGCACGGCCAGGGGGGATGGCTCCGGATACGGTGGCACTTGCAGATGGGGACTCATGAGAATGTTGTGTAATACCTTTGCAGGATGGAGCCCAAGAAGAATGTCCCTGGGAAGAAAGGAAAAGGACCGGCGCAGAGGGCCGGAGAGAAGCGCCCACCCCCGGCAGAGGAGTCATCGTCGGATGAGGAGGCCGTGCCCTCGGAGACCCTGGCGGCCATGCTGGCCAGGATCGAGGGTCTCGAGAGGCGCAGGGGGTTGCCCGCGCAGCCTACGGAAGGGGGGGGCGGGCCGGGTGAGTAAGGCCCGGCTCGTCAAGGATATGCTCTCCCGTCTTGCCGTTCTAGAGGCGGGCCAGGAGGCCGAGGAGCCGGAGGACACCGCCGAGGGAGCGGAAGTGGCACGAGAGGAGGAGCCGAGGGGCCAGAGCCAGCTGATGGAGCCGTGCGGACGTGCGGATGTGAGGGAGACCAGGGCTGGCGAGCAGGAAGGTCGGGCGGCGGTGGCTGAGCCGGTGCGGGCGACGGCGCCGCGTCCTGGACGGGCGGCCTTGGCAGTGGCAACGCAGACGGCTGGTCCAGCGCCGGAGATGGCCGGGCCTTCTGGACACGGTAGGGAGCCTAGCTCTTTCTGGCCTTGGGGTGGGTTCCCCGGGCTGGGGGGCGTCCTGGGGGCGCCGTGTGGAGCTTCTTCCCCGCTGGCGCCGGGTGGTGGCGCGGCTGTGGTGGGGGAGGAGTGTTAGCTGGGTCGGGAGGCTCCCCAGCGGTTTCCACTGGAGCTGCGGTTGTGGCGTCGTCCGATTTATCCCTGGGGGGGCCGGCACAAGGGGCCGCTTGCGGGGCGGTCACGGTAGAGGCGGCACGTACTGGCGAGCTGACCCAGTACTGGGGAACCGACCGGTGGATGGCTCCCATATTGCCGGCCGCAACAGACGGAGTGTTGGGGGCCCATTTGGCCCCCAAGACGCTGGAGAAGATCTTGCGAGCTGAGTATGTAGATATTTTCTCATTGCTCTACAAAGAGCTTGAGAAAAAAGAGAAGGACGAATTAGACGACGAGGGCAAAGAAAAACTTAAGCACCGAAAGGTCGAGCAAAATTGGGAAAATTGGCTCGCCTGTTACACAATTTATATGGGGATCCTGGTGGATGCCCAGCCCTACAGGGCAAAATCGTTGGTGCGGTATTTGAACATCATTTACGGGGCCAAGGTCAGGTTTATCGGGAAGGCCTGGCTCGAATACGATCGGCGCTTTAGGGCCCTGGCGGCCGGAGATCCGCGGATACGGTGGGACCTCATTCACGAGCAGCTCTGGCTGGCCGTGATGAATGCCGCTAAGTCGGTCCCAGGGGAGCCGGCGGATAGTGGGCACCTGGTCCAGAACACCAAGGGTACGCAGCCCTTTCGGTCGGCTGCCCAGGGTGGGCAGTCACAGAAGCAGCGGCCGGTGTGCTGGGAGTTCTCCTCCCAGGGGGCATGCAGTAGGAAGGTGTGCAGGTACCTGCACGCCTGTTCCACCTGCGGTGGGCAGCACGGGGCTAAGCAATGTACTAGGGCAGGGCTGTCCAACTGGCGGCCCTGGGGCCGGATCCGGCCCCCCAGCCTGTTGGACACGGCCCCAGCTATGCCCCCAGCCGCCATTTTTAAATTTTTTTAAAAATTCTAATTTTTTTTTTTTTAAATGGCGGCCGGGGGAGAGGGGGAGGCGGGGCAGGGAGGAGGAAGAGAGCTAGCTCCTCCTCCCTGCACCGCCCCTCCGTCCTCTCCGTGCCGAAAAGGAGGAGGAGGCGGCGCCAAGGGCAGCGCGTCACGCCAGGCCTGTAACGCGCTGCCCTTGGCGCCGCCTTCTGCCCTTTTTCGGCGGCTCCCCCGCCCAAGGAAGGGCGGGGGGGCCGCCGAAAGGGAGGAGTAGGCGGCGCCAAGGGGCAGCGCGTCACGCCAGAGTCTGTGACGCGCTGCCCTTGGCGCCACCTTCTGCCCTTTTTCGGCAACTCCCCGCCCCTAGGAAGGGGGGCGCCGAAAAAGAGTAGACGGCGCCAAGGGCAGCGCGTCACGCCAGGCCTGTGACGCGCTGCCCTTGGCGCTGCCTTCTGCCCCCTTTCGGCGGCTTTAGGAGGGGCGGGGCCCGGGGCGGCCTGGGCTGGGGGCGGGGCCTGGGGGCGGGGTCGAGCGGCCCCCGAGGTCATCAGTGACCTCTATTCCGGCCCTGGACCCGGTAGAAGTTGGACAGCCCTGTACTAGGGGGAAGCCTTGGAGGGGGAATCCCAGAGAGGGATACGCCAAAAAGGCTTCGGCTCAGCCACCCCTTCCCAAAGGGCCCCAGCCCAGTTAAACTGGGCCCGCTAGGACAGTGGCTGAAGATTTACCCGAACCGAACCGCGGCACAATATCTGTTGTCCGGGTTCACCTTCGGCTTCCGCATTCCAGCCCTGGGTCCTAGGGCACCACGTCTTTCTCCCAATTTAAAGTCGGTAATTGGGATGGAGGAGGTGGTGCGGCAAAAAATTGCCAAAGAGTTGAGGGAGGGACGGGTGTTGGGTCCGTTTGAGTCTCTCCCAGTTGATAGTTTGCGAGTTTCCCCGTTGGGAATTGTGCCTAAGAAGGCACCGGGCGAGTATCGCCTCATTCATCATCTGTCCTATCCAAGGGGCAGCTCTGTGAATGACGCGATACCGACGAGTTGTGCACAGTGTACTACACGTCTTTCGACCGGGCGGTGCGGGTAGTGAAACGGCACGGGCCGGAGCGGAATTGGCCAAGTGTGATATCAAATCAGCTTTTAGATTGCTCCCGGTCCACCCAGCGGATTTTGATTTGTTGGGTTTTCGGTTCGATGGCTTGTTTTACATCGATCGCATTACCCATGGGTTGCTCCGTGTCGTGCGCCGCCTTCGAGACGTTTAGCACCTTTTTTTGGAATGGGCGGTCAGAACCGAGGCGGGCCTTAGCGAGGTGGTCCATTATTTAGACGACTTCCTTTTCGTGGGCCGTTTTGGGTCGGGTGACTGTGAGGCGCTGTTGGGCGCGTTCAAACGCCTTACCCAAAGCTTGGGGGTGCCCCTAGCCGAGGAAAAAACTGAGGGGCCGGCCTCGGTTCTGACATTCCTGGGGTGGAGTTGGATACGGTGAACCAGTATTCCAGCCTGCCATCGGGGAAGGTGGCAGACCTGAAGGGCAGGATTGAGCAGTTTTTGCTCAAGAAAAAGGCCACGTTGAAAGAATTCCAGGTGCTGATAGGTCACCTGAACTTTGCTTGCAAAGTGGTGGCTCCTGGCAGGGCTTTCCTGCGCAGGTTGTGTGATGCGATTTCTGGCACTGTGTTGCCGCATCACCGTATCCGGGTTACCAGGGACATCAAATCAGATTTGGAAATTTGGCTGAGTTTTATTGCAAATTTCAATGGCATTTCCTTTGGCGACAGGATTTGCTAGTAAAAGATGCCCTGAAGGTAGCTTCGGACGCCTCCGGATCTTTGGGTTTCGGAGTGTTTTTTGAGGGTCAGTGGTGTGCACAACTGTGGCCTGAGGAATGGCACAGTTTGGGTGTTACAGCTGATCTGACTTTTCTGGAATTCTTTCCTATTTTTGTGGCAGTGCACATTTGGACTGAGAGATTTGCCAACTCCACTGTGCATTTTTGGTGTGATAACATGGCCACTGTGCATGTTATCAACACGCTCACTTCACGTCCCGCAGAGTTATGGGCCTGTTGCGCGTTTACGCTTCAGTGTTTAGAGGCGAACATATTGTTTCGGGCATTCCACATTGCAGGGCTCGATAACTCATTGGCCGACGCTCTGTCTCGTATGCAGATGGAGCGGTTCAGGCAATTGGCGCCCGACGCAGAGGTCCTCCCGAAAAACATGCCAGACCATCTCTGGCTGGTTGGAGTGACGAAGTAGCGGTCGGCATGGCGCTGGCGTTAGCCCCCAGCTCCCGACGCGGATACTTCAGGGCCGTCAGGGAGTTTTCGGAGTTCAGGTTTACCTGAGACCTTCCCTGTGCCGTATGACCACATCGCCCAGTTTTGTGTTTATCATCACAGGCGGGGTCTTGCTGCCCGTACTATCCGGGTTAAACTGTCAGCACTGGCCTATTGGTTCAAGGCGCAGGGCCTCCAAGACCCGACTAACGATTTTCGCCTGCACAAATTGATGGCTGGATGGTCCAGACAAATTGGCAGGTCTGTTGACTCCAGGAACCCTTCACCCCTGATATTTTGAAGGGTCTGGGCCGGGTGTGGTCATCGGTGTGTGACTCCGTTACGAACAAGCTTTGTTCCATTCGGCTGCCCTTACCGCATTTTTGGGGCCTTTAGAATCAGTGAGTTGGTGGCTTCATCAAAGGAAGACCTCTCTCACAGGGCCCTTCTACTATCTGACATTTCTTTGGATCAGGACAATTTGGCCTTGAATGTCAGATTTTCAAAAACTGATCAGGCTGGTAAGGGCTCCTTGGTCCGTCTGGGGAGAGCCAGTGACGGGGAGTTGTGTCCGGTGCATGCCATGTCACAATATTTGGCTGTTCGTGGCATGGGCACCGGTTATCTTTTTTGCCACCTGGACGGGACGCCACTGTCTAAATTTCAGTTTTGGGCAGTAACTAAAAAGGCCCTGAAATTATTGGGCTTGGAAGGGGTGAAGTTCGGAACCCACTCCTTCAGAATTGGTGCGGCGTCCTCTGCAGCTGCAATGGGGTATGGCACCGAAGCAATTAGGTCCCTCGGGAGGTGGCGATCGGACGCTTACAAAGTTTATGTGCGTAATGTTCAGTTGTAAGCGGTTTGATGTTGCCCAGTTTCTTTTCATTTCAGGTCCGATGGGATGCGCCGGGAGGCTGAAGGTCCTGATCTGCGGACACAGCTATGTGTATTGGGCGGAGAAGGCAGCGCTCCAGTCACCCCTCGGACGACAGTTGGGCCTGGCATCCAGGTTGGATGTGCAGTGGCTGGGCAGACGTGGTCTGCGGTGGGACGGGCTTTGGCCATTGTTGTTCCACGGAAGGGGAGTTCCACCCCCGGATATTCTGGTCATTCATTTGGGAGGGAATGACCTGGGATTGCTGACCGGCCGAGCGCTGTACCTGCAGGCTCGGGCCGATCTGTATGCAATCTGGCGGGCATGGCCCGCGGTGCACATCGTGTGGTCGGCTATTGTGCCGAGGTTGTGCTGGCCCGGTGGTGGCGACTTCAGGCTCCTTGTCAAGGCGCTGAAGCGGGTGAACAGGGCCATGAGGTCGGTGGTACATGGTGCCAACGGCTCTTATGTGCCGCATAGATTTTTGCATCCGGAAAATCATGGGATTTTCCGGAGTGACGGGGTTCACTTGTCGGATGAGGGCAACTACATGTTTTTATTAGACATCCAGCAAGGTTTAGTGGGGGTGTTAGAAGATTGGTGGGGTTGGGGACAAGGTAGACACCTGCCCCCAAGTGGTGGCGGTTGGTTGTTAGGGAAATTCCCTAATTGGTGTTCACCGGAAGGCACCCCCTTTAGGGGTGAGGGCCAGTTGGTTAAAGCCTCACAGGAAAGTTCTGTTGTTGAGTGAGGTGGATTGGATGGCCCTGGAAGGGTGGGGGGCCATGCTCAAGCTCGGGTGAGTTGGCCCCTTACCCTTTCCTTGGTTTGGCTGGATCTGGTGTTTTGGCAGATCAGCCTCGGTGTTCGCCCCCAAATTTGGTTGAAGTTGATTGATTCCTAGCACCCCCTTGAGTTAGTGGTCAGGAATCCAATAGGTAACAATAAATGTTGCCCAAAGATTTGAACCCAAAGTTACTTGTCCGTGTTGTTATTGTTGTCGGCTCGTTATTCGGGGTTTGGGTGGGCACGACATTTCATCCCAGCCTGCTGGGATGAGATGGATTTGCCCCCGGCTCCGATGAGAGCGAAGGTTCCAGAAGGAACCTTCTGGCGTGGGGGCGGGGCTTTCTGCGAGGCCCCGCCCCAACAAGCCATTGCTTGCTTGTTCAGCGTCCCACCACTCCCGCCCTTGGTTTCAATTCAGGCCACCTTAGGGGCCAGGTTGAGGTATTTTGACTCCTACTGCTGCTTTTAAGCCGGGGAGGATTTTTGCCCACCTCCTAAATTCATTAGGGGCTATGTGGTTGTGGTGTTGTTGTATAACTAGGTTAGTTTAAATAGAGAGGCGGTTGGTTGTTAGGAAATTCCCTAATTGGTGTTCACCGGAAGGCACCCCTTTAGGGTGTGGGCCAGTTGGTTAAAGCCTCACAGTAAAGTTCTGTTGTTGAGTGAGGTGGATTGGATGGCCCTGGAAGGGTGGGGGGCCATGCTCAAGCTCGGGTGAGTTGGCCCCTTACCCTTTCCTTGGTTTGGCTGGATCTGGTGTTTTGGCAGATCAGCCTCGGTGTTCGCCCCCAAATTTGGTTGAAGTTGATTGATTCCTAGCACCCCTTGAGTTAGTGGTCAGGAATCCAATAGGTAACAATAAATGTTGCCCAAAGATTTGAACCCAAAGTTACTTGTCCGTGTTGTTATTGTTGTCGGCTCGTTATTCAGGGTTTGGGTGGGCAAAGGAAACCACACAAAATTCAATGAGATAAACGCGAGAAGAGACGACGAGATTTAAAGGAGGAACAGAGACAAGAGCTACAGATACAGAAGCCAAGGGAAGGGTGGAAGTAAAGAGCGCGGAGAAAGGTGGAAGTAGAGAGAGGATTGGATGAGGACATATACGGGACAGGAGCTGAAAATACGAGGCACGAAATTCAGAATCAAAATATGGGACGTCCCGTATAATACGGGACAGGTGGCAACCCTACATGAGCTTGGAGGCGTCTGTGGACAATGCCGGCTTTTCGGCTTAGAAATAGAGGTGAGCACCAACCCCCAGAGTCGGACATGACTAGGATTATTGTCAAGGGGAAACCTTTTGAACTAGATCACCCCTGTGATCCCCTCCAGTTTTGATTCTATTTCCAAGCTCAGCAAATCTCATGTATTTCTGCACAGTTATTTTTACTCTCTCCTGAATTGCTTGCAGATTTTTTCAAACTATCACTCCAGTCTTCCCAGCCACACATTTATATGGGTATCACAAACTGCAAATGCTCAGTTTGCTTCCATGAGCTAGATCAGGATTGACTCCCTTCAGAAAATTGCTCTTCCAGTGGTTGGAATCATTAGTTTGCATATATATAAGCAGAGAAAGATCTGGGATTGCCAAGAGTGTTAAGATAAGCCCAGCACCTCGAACGGCGCAGCTGCTACTGCTGCTGCTGAAACATCCACACGACCTGGATAAATTAAGGGATGTGTTACCAAAGTCATTAAAGCCTTTGCAAAAAGGAAATGGTTAAGCAAGTTATCCAGTGATGATTTTGTAAATATCCCATTACAGGGAGGAAAGTCCTCCGACAGCCTCTGCCAGAGTGGTAGGGGTGCAAGAACTCTCCACGTCTTTTCGGTCCACCGTGTCTGGACATCCTGTTCCCGCAGAACGTGAGAGACAATCTGCACGACTCAACAGCTTTTGGAGAAGAGAACACCCAAGATCTGTCAGACTTTGTCAAAAAGATATTGTGTGGCCAAGTGACAGCTTGAGAGATAATTGTTCGGAGCAAGGTAACTGCATGCACCACCTGTGCCAGCAAGAGAGCTCGGAAAGGTTCCTTTTGTGGACTAGAACTCCCCAAATCTCCCAGACAGCAAGAATATTGGACACAGTAGTCCAAAATGTCCCTCTTCCAAGCTCTGGCCATCCCATAGTGAAATCCCCACATTCCCAAGATCCAAATAGCGTATAGAACAGGGGTCAGGAACCTTTTTGACTCAGAGAGCCATGAAAGCAAAATATTTGGAAATTTATTTCAGTGAGAGCCATACAATATACTGTATAATATATTTTAAGTCTGAATTCAACTAAATGTGAGTATATACGTACATACTATGAGAAAAGGATTCCCCCGGCCGAATGACGGGACACTTCAGACCTTGCTCTGCAAAAAGCATGCTCAGGACTCTGGGAAGGAAGAGAAGATGGAAGGAAGGGGGAAGGAAAGAAGGAAAGAAAGAGGAAATAAAGGAGGGAGTGGGAGAGGAAGAAAGAAAAGAAGAATGAACTATGGAAAAGGAAGAAAAAAGCAGGAGAGAGACAAGGAGGGGGGAAGAAAGAAGGAAATGGGAAGGGAGGAAAGGAAAGGGTGGGGAAAAGAAAGGAAAGGGAGTGAGGAAAAAGTAAAATAATGAAGGGAAAAGAAGAAAAAGAAGGGGAGAGAGAGGGAAGTGAAAAGAAAGGAAGGAGAAGTAAAGGAAGACTTGGGGGAAAGAATAGAAGAGGAAGGAAGGAAGGAAGGAAGGAAGGAAGGAAGGAAGGAAGGAAGGAAGGAAGGAAGGAGGAGGGAGGAAGGGAGAATGGAAGAAAGAAGGAAGAAGGTGGGAAAAAAAGGGCCCCGCAAAAACAAAAATTTGGAAATTTATTTCAGTGAAACCATAAATATACTGTATAATATATTTTTAAATCAATTAACTAAA
>JARBWK010002353.1:0-15329 GCA_030556195.1 Anolis apletophallus
TTGAGAACCACTGCTCTAAGTGTTTCCATGACAGTTAGGCCGGATCCAGACAGGCCTTTGTCCCAGAAGTATCCACATTAAAATAACACAGATGTTTCTGGGGGCCTGTCCATACCCAACCCAGAAAGTGCGTGCTTTCTAGGGAGGACTAGCCCAAGAGAACGTGTGGAGGCCCCCTCCAAGCCCCCAGACCCTTTTGAAAAGTAAAATAACTTACCAGACCTGTGGTCCCCCCCCACCCAGAGCAGCTCTCCTGGTGCATACAAATGACGATTTGTATGTGTTGCACTTCAGACAAGGAGCACCCCACCTAGTCACACACACAACAGACAGTCTCTGAATAAATAGGCTTTTATTGAAACAAATATAGTGTCCAACAAAAGGGTTAAAAGAAGATCAATAGTAGAATATATCCAAGGTAAAACACACAGTTCAAGTAGTCCCAAAATTTAAATGCAAAGATAGTTCCAAAATCCAAAGGCAAAGGTAAAATGCTTGATGAAAATCCCAGAAATAATACAAGGCAGCTATGGAGCAAAACGTGCACAAAGGCCTAGGCAAAATCAGGAGCTTGGAGGCAAGACAAGATCTGGCATGATATTCTAAACGAAGCCTGGAAACTGAAGACAATTTCCTAGCAATCTAATATAAAGACAATTCAGTTTCGGTTTGCAAACCGACTGCTACGTCGCAGGCTGGCAGCCTGCCTAGATTGCCGAATGCTATCTCGGCGGTTAAATGTAAGCTCGTTAAAATTCCCAGGTGTTCCGTTATCAACCTCAAGACCTTCAGAGTCCTGAACACAAGAATTCTCATCTAATGAGGCCCTGGGAATAGAACTGTTCCCAGGAAAGCAAGCCTCATCTGACGGATCACTTTGCATCTCAGAATTCTCACTAAGCATCCCATCATCAGCATTTGCAGGTACAATTCCATCATCAGCATTTTCAGAAACATTCCATCATCCCTAGCAGGCAGATGGGCACCAGGCTGGAACACCACAGTATGACAATAGCGGGGGATTTCCTCCCCCACTATCCTGGCACATCATATGTACACGCAAGGTGACCTATTACAGGAGGAAACTACAGGCCTGGTAAGTTCTTTTTACTTTTCAAAAGGATCTAGGGTATGGAGGAGGGGTGAGTATTCCCACAGTTTACCGGGTCTATTTATCCCAGTAAACTGTAGGAATGGTGTCTGGACTGTAGAAGAAGGTGCAGAATAAATCCACTACCAAATTAATTCACTCCAAACCAGGGTTTTCCTGGTTTATTGTCTGGACAGCCCCTCCTTTATTACGGGAGTCCCGCATTAAAGGCCCTGTCTGGATGGGCCTCCAGGCAAATTTACCACACCCCAGTAGCAAGGTAGAGATGGGGTATGACACAAAATGATAACTAAGCTCAGTAGAGTAAGGCAGTGTTTCCCAACCAGTGTGCCGTGGCACACTAGTGTGCCGTGAGCAATCAGCAGGTGTGCCATGGGAAATTGGCACTCTTCCCCCTCCTAGCAGCTCTTTCTACCTCTTTCCCTCCCCAAAAATCCTCCCCGAGGCAAAGGAAGGGCTCTGTCGAATGCCGGAAGCTCCACGTCGGTGAATTGGGCAGTGAGCGAACCTGGGAGCAGCGGGAGGCTGAAGCATTCACAGGTTTCCAAGAAACAAATTGAGCCTCTCCATTTGGAAATGTTTATTTTTTTACTATGTTAGTGGATTTTTTGAGAGTTGCCTCCCCCCCCCCCCCAAAAAGGAAATTTTTATAACAGCTTCATGACATCCATAGTTATCTGGAAGCAAGTTTCACTCAGGGTGAAATTTCACAAGGGTCTGGAGAACAAGCCCTATGAGGAGCGGCTTGAAGAGCTGGGCATGTTTAGCCTGAAGAAGAGAAGGCTGAGAGAAGACATGATAGCCATGTATAAGTATGTGAGAGGAAGTCGTATATATGTTGTGTTCATTGAACAGGCCCAGGTTTCACACTGAGTGTATAAATACATTTAAAAACATATTAACTATATGTATTGCTGTGTTAGAGTGTCATTTTGTGTCATTTTGGTTGGTGGTGTGCCCCGGGATTCTGTAAATGTAAAAAATGTGCCGCGGCTCAAAAAAGGTTGAAAAACACTGGAGTAAGGGACTCTAATTGTAGCTCTGCTAGGGGATATCCTTAAATTCCAGGTTGTATCTCCTGCTTCTGCAATTAAAGAAATCAGGTGGCAAGGACTTCTGCATGGAACAATGAAGACTGCTGCCAAGATCAGTATTGATTGATTGATTGATTGATTTTATTATTTATGAGTCGCCCTCCACGTCAGTGCTCCGGGCGACTTACACACAAAAACACATAAAAGAATTCAATAGTTAAAAGCTAAAAGAATAAAAAGATTAATTAAAATAGTTCCAGTAGCTCAGGCTAAGTCTGGGAGGTGTCCTTAGCCATAAGCCTTTCGGAAGAGCCAGGTCTTCAGTGCGGTCAGGAACTGGGGCATGTCCCGGATGGCTCTCTGATCCGCCGGCATCAAGTTCCAAAGAACAGGGGCTGCGATGGAAAAAGCTCTCCGTCTCGTGGTGTCGAGGCGGGCCTCACTCACACCTGGGATGCGGAGAAGGTCCCTGTTTCCTGAGCGGCAACCTTAAATGAGCTGGTTTGGACAAGCGGTCTTTTAAATAAGCTGGGCCGGCACCATGGAGGGCCTTAAAGGTAAGCGACAGGATCTTGTGGATGGCTCTGAGCTCGACTGGCAGCCAGTGCAGGCGCTGTAGAGATGGCGCGATATGGCATCTCAGTGGTGTCCCGGTGAGGAGTCTGGCGGCTGCATTCTGCACCAGCTGGATTTTACGAGTGGTTGACTGCGGCAACCCCACGTACAAGGCATTACAGTAGTCCAGCCGTGATGTCACTGTGGCATGGACCACCGTAGCCAGCGCATCTGATGGAAGGTAAGGTGCCAGTTGACGTGCCTGGCGTAGGTGGAAGAAAGCTCCCTTACTTGTCGCAGCAATCTGGGCCTCCAGTGAGAGTCTCGAGTCTAGTATCACACCGAGACTCTTCACCGACTGAGGGCCGGGATCAGCGGCTCTCCCTCAAAGAGAGGCAGCGGAATGGGTGGCTCTGGGCGCCCCGGCCATAGAATCTCAGTCTTTGATGGATTGATCTTGAGTTTGTATGAGCGAGCCATCTGGTCACTGCCTCTAGTCCTTGTCTGAAGTTCTCAGGCACCGATGTTACACCTGGCTCAAGCTTCAGCAGAAGCTGGGTGTCATCTGCATATTGGTAGCACCCCAATCCAAAACTTCTGGCTATGCTTGCCAAGGGTTGGACGTAGATGTTAAAAAGCGTTGGTGACAAAATGGCGCCTTGGGGACTCCACAGTCCAGGGTGGATTTCTTGGACGCTTGGCCTCGCCACTCAACACGCTGCGAACGGCCCCGCAGGAAGGAATCGAACCAGGCCAAAGCTGTGCCTTGAATCCCAATGGCTGATAGTCGCCGCAACAGCAAGTCATGGTCCACCGTGTCGAACGCCGCGGTGAGGTCAAGCAGCACCAGGATAGCCGAACCTCCCTTCTCCAATTGGCGGCGGATGTCGTCCGTAATGGCCACCAGGACGGTCTCGGTCCCGTGTCCGGTGCGGAAACCCGATTGGCAGGGGTCCAGGCTTCCTGAGGTTTCCAGGAATTCCTGTAATTGGATCGCTGCTGCCCGTTCAATCAGTTTCCCGAGGAAGGGTAGGTTTGAGACCGGACGGTATGAGAAGAATCAAGGGCACTTTACAAAGCACTGTTATGCCAAGATCTTTTGGTTATTAGGAAAAATCTGACAATAACAATGGGCAAAACAAATTATTCAGAATTAAAATATTCAAAGAAAATGGTAAAGGGCTTGAAAAATCTCTTCCAAAGCAAGGTAACAAAAGGGCAGGTGATGGTCAATACAATTAAAGATACATTAGGACAAAAATGTGTCTCAGTAAATACTTTTATTTACTTTTCATTGTTTTAACAGTGTGATATTGATTACATATTCTAAACTATATTGGATATGGGCAAACAGAAAAAAAGAATACAAAAAGTAGAAAATAGAGAACTTCTCTTCATCTTTTCACCTACGTAAGTTTTGATGCATGCAAGCGAATAGCCCTACATGTCTTCAAGTAACCTGTCAATTTGTAACAACTTTGTGAACTTGTCATCGGGTTTTCTTAAGCAAGGAATACTCAGAGTTGGTTTTGGCAGTTCTTTCCTCTGAAATATAGCTTGCAGCATCTGGCCTCATTGGGGGTCTCCCATCCATGTAGTAACCAGGCCGACTTTGCTTAACTTTCAAGATAAGACAAGATTTTGTGCCTTTATGGTATTTAGTCTACAGCAGTGGTTCCCAAACTTTTTTGGCCTGCCGCCCCCTTTCCAGAAAAAAAATTACTCACCGCCCCCCAGAAATTATTATTTTTAATTAATAGCAATTAAACAGAAAGATATATGTATTAATGCAGTGGTTCTCAACCTTCCTAATGCCGTGACCCTTAAATAAGGTTCCTCATGTTGTGGTGACCCCCAACCATATTTTCGTTGCTACTTCATAAATAATTTTGCTACTCGCCGTGCCGCCGCCGGAGAGGACTCTGAGTGGATGGGCAGTTGCGGCCTGAGGGGACAAAGAAGCGAGGCCTGGTCTCCCCGCAGAAGCCCCGGGCTCTCCTGCTCCCTCCGCTGCCTCCACCGCTGCCAGGGAAGGCTGTGCTTTTTTCCGCTGTGGCGGAGAGGCTCTGCGAGAGGACGCAGAGCCCTTTGCACTGCAGCCTTCGCACTGCACTGAGTCAAATCAAAGGGGGCGGAGCCGAAGAAGAGGGTCGCACGACCCCTCCTAAATGGCCAATCATTCACTGCCCACTTAAAGGGATTCAACCACCCCCCAAATTCCCCTGAGCCTCCCACCGCCCCCTTGGATAGCCTCTCCGCCCACCAGGGGTCGGTACTGCCCACTTTGAGGATCAGTGGTCTACAGCAACCCCCATAAACTGCTATTAAAATTGCAACCTATTTATTTATTTATTTATTTATTTACAGTATTTATATTCCGCCCTTCTTACCCCAAAGGAGACTCAGAGCGAATCACAGAACACATATAGGGCAAATATTCAATGCTATTATAAGCTAACAAAACAGACGAGTGTATATAGATAGAGGTATATTTAGGCTTTCCCATCTTCAGCATCTTTGAGGCTGTGCTAGGCCATGGGGGGTGCTGGTGCTCTACTTTCCCTGCCAAAAAGCGTTGTTCATTAACTTTCCTCCTTGAGCGAATCGCCTGCATTTTTCAGACATTTACTTATGGGTGCCTTAAATATCTCCCCGCTCTATAGGTATCTATTTATCTACTCACATTGCTGTTTTTGAAAGTGCTAGGTAGGCAGAAGCTGGGCTATAGGCCAGAAGCTGACCCTGACCTGAGCTTCGAACTGTCAACCTTTCAGTTGGCAAGATTGACTGCAGCTGGCGGTTAACCTGCTGTGCTAAAGTTGAAGCAATACCGTTTTCTGATCTATTTATTTTTCTACCTTTATGTCTCTTTCACTTCTTTATATTAGACTGCATCTCTTTGGAGGTAGCAACTTGTCTAGGGACTCTGTTAGTTATGGCCTATGAAAATCCATAAAGATGAACTGCATGCATGTCTCTCTTTTTCATTCTTCTTCTTCTTCATTATCCTCATAATGCCAAAATTTAGAGTTAGCTTCAATGCATTACAAAGGGGACTCTGTTATTGCTTCAAATGCCAAATCTGGGCTTCTAATCAGAGGCTGACAAATTTCCTTTCATTGGAAGGACACACATATTTTGCACTTGGAGGATCTTTCCCATAAATTACCGAAATAGAGAAAACTGTGCCAGAAATGACTTAGTTGTATAACTTTATATAGACAATATATTTATTTTATTTATTTATTATTCACTCTTGTATTCTGCTCCTCCCAGCAGGCTCGGGGCGGATCACAGTAAGATACATGGGCGGCATGTCATTACATGGCGACATACGGCCCTACAATTAAAAACACAATAACATAAAACCACATTTAAAACAGGTTACATCGACCAATACGGGTGAGAGGACATAGTTCTTGGTCCGGTATGCCTAATTGAAGGCTAAGCCGAAGAGGGCCGTCTTACACGCCCTCCGGAACGGGGCCAATTCAGAGATGGCCCGAACATTGTCCGGGAGGGCGTTCCAGAGCACCGGCGCCGCCACAGAAAAAGACCTTTGTCTGGTCGTCGATAGGTGGCAGGAGCGGACTGATGGAATTAATAACAGATTCTGTTCACCTGAATGCAGTGATCTCGGGGGCAAGTACGGGGTAAGGCGGTCCTTCAGGTACGCAGGCCCTAGGCCGTGCAAGGCCTTAAAGGTCAAAACCAGCACCTTGAAGGCAATTCGGTAATCCACAGGAAGCCAGTGCAGTTGCCGGAGAATAGGTGTAATGTGCTCCCTCACTGGCACTCCTGCCAGCAAGCGAGCAGTGGCATTCTGCACTAGCTTGAGTTTCCGGATTGTCGACAAGGGAAGGCCAACGTACAGTGCTATGTAGCAGTAAGCAATCGTGGTCAACAAGTGGAATGGGGAGGATTGGTCTCCGGGACATCCCTGCTTGTGTGTGGGGTCCCCCAAGGGGCCATTCTTTCCCCTCTATTATTTAACATCTATATGCAACCACTTGCTCAGCTGGTGTGAAGTTTCGAGCTTGAGTGTTATCAATATGCGGATGACACTCAGCTTGTTCTGAGGATGGAGGGCCGGCCAGACTGTTTCCATCTTTGCCTCGAAGCTGTGACTGGATGGTTGCATGCCAGCATGTTGAGGGTGAATCCAGCGAAGACAGAGATCCTATGCCTGGGTCGCCCAGGCAGTGGGGATATCCAGTTGCCAACCCTGGATGATGAGGCACTACATCCGTCATCATCGGTAAAAAGCCTAGGAGTCATGTTGGACCCTCTACTCACAATGGAGGCCCAGACCTCCGCTGTGAGTAGAGCTGCATTTTTCCATCTGCATCAGGATAGGCGACTGGCTCCCTACTTGTCCAGGAGTGACCTGGCCACGATGATACAGACCACAGTCATCTCAAGACAAGACTACTGTAACGGCCTATACATTGGCCTACCTCTGGCGGTGATTCGGAAGCTCAAGCTGAATGCTGCAGCTCGGCTCCTCGCCGGGGGACCGCCGAGATGTCATGTCACCCCAATCCTCCAGCCGCTGCTTCCGATTGAGCACCGAATCACCTTCAAAGTACTTACCTTCAAGGCCTTGTATGGTCGGGGGCCAGTGTATTTGAGGGACCGCCTCACCCCCTACCAACCCCAGAGATCACTTCGCTCTGAAGTTCAAAATCTGTTGGAAATTCCCAATTTCAAGACCTTCTGCTTGACAGCTACTAGGCGTAGAGCCTTTTCGATCATGGCTCCTTCCTTATGGAATACATTACCGGCTGAAGTCCGGGTCTTGCGAGACTTGCCAACCTTTCGTAGGGCATGCAAAATGTAGTTATTCCGCTTGGCATTTGAGTTATGAAATGGGTTTTTTAACTGGTTTTTATAAATCTACTAGCTTGGGGACCCGGCCCTGCCCGGGTTATTTGTGAAGCGCAGCAGGATGTAGAGTGGGTCATGGGGGCTCTGTGTGCCAAGTTTGGTCTTGATCCATCATTATTGGGAGTTGCAGTGGTATCATGAAATTACTGAAGGTAGTGCAAGTCCCATCATCTCTGTGCCCCCAAGTGTAGTAGGATGTAGATTGGGTCATGGGGGCTCTGTGTGCTAAGTTTGGTCTGTATTGGTGAATGGATGAGGATGCATTCTTTTTCGAAGTGAGTGAAGGTACTTCAAGTCCCATCATCCATGGTCCGTCTCACAGAAAACTGCACCAGGCTGTAGAGTGGGTCATGAGGGCTCTGTGTGCCAGATTTGGTGTTGATCAGTCATTGGATTAGGTTTGTAGCAGGACTGGGAAGTGAGGGAAGGTACTGCAAGTCCCATCATCCATGTTCTCTCCCCCTCCAAACTTCAGTAGGATGTAGAGTGGGTCACTGGGGCTCTGTGTGCCAAGTGTGGACTTTCTCGGTGTTTTTTTGGGGCCACAGTGGTCTGTGGGAACAGAGGGGTGTGAAAATACTACAAATTCCATCATCCATTGTCAGTCGTCCCCCGAACCTCACCAGGACGCGAAGGCAGTCATGGGGGTTATGTGTGCCAAGTTTGGTCTCAATCGGTAATTGGATGAGGGTCGCAGCAGACTTGGGAAGTGAGTAGAGGTACTTCAAGTCCCATCATCCATGGTCCACCCTCCTCCAAACTGCACCAGAATGTAGAGTGGGTCATGAGGGCTCTGTGTGGCAAGTTTGGTGTTGATCAATCATAGGATTAGGTTTGTAGCAGTCTTGGAAAGTGAGGAAGGTACTGCAAGACCCATCATCCATGTTCTGTACCCCTCCAAACTTCAGTAGGATGTGGACTGGGTCACTGGGGCTCTGTGTGCCAAGTGTGGTCTTTATCAGTGTTTGTTGGGGGCCACAGTGGTCTGTGGGAACAGAGGGGTGTAAAAGTACTACAAATCCCATCATCCATTGTCAGTCCTCCCCCAAACCACACCAGGACGTGAAGGCAGTCATGGGGGTTATGTGTGCCAAGTTTGGTCTCGATCAGTGATTGGATGAGGGTTGCAGCGGACTTGGGAAGTGAGTAGAGGCACTTCAAGTCCCATCATCCATGGTCCACCCTCCTCCGAACTGCACCAGGACGTAGAGTGGGTCATGGGGGCTGTGTGTGCTGAGTGTGGTCTGTATTGGTCCTTTTTGGTGGCCTCAGTGGTCTGTGGGAACCAAAGTGTTGGAAAGTACTACAAATCCCATAATCCGTGGGTCATGTCCCCCGACCCGTGCCAGGACGTAAAGGGGGTTAGGGGGGTTATGTGTACCAAGTTTGGTGCAGGTCCATCACCCGCGCTGCTCGCTGTGGCCTGTGAAAGTGGCTGCCACATATCCGCCCTGGCCTGTGAAAGTGGCTGCCACATATCCGCCCTGGCCTGTGAAAGTGGCTGCCACATATCCGCCCTGGCCTGTGAAAGTGGCTGCCACATATCCGCCCTGGCCTGTGAAAGTGGCTGCCACATATCCGCCCTGGCCTGTGAAAGTGGCTGCCACATATCCGCCCTGGCCTGTGAAAGTGGCTGCTTCCGCCCTTCTGCCCTCCCGCCCTCCGCATACACACATACAAACATTCCGTTTTATAAAGGTATACAGATTGTTGTTTGCAGTGCTATTTTGTAAACCGCTCCGAGCCCTCGGGGAGTGGCGGTATATACATCCAAATAATAAATAAATAAATAAGCATATATAGACTTATGCATTCAAAAAACACCACATGTTGTGGAAGATTTAATAAAGTTATTGAATGTTTTATGAGGTGCCTTATATCAAGGAGTAAGTCTGTCAACTCTAGTAAGAATTACAAAGAAGCACAAATATGAACAGCAAAATCCTTTGCGTTTTGATGTTTTTACATGCGGTTGACTGAGTCCCATGCAAGACAACCCAAGCACCGGAAAATAATACAACATGTCTCCTAAAGGTTGCCATACCTTTTATTTTAGGCAAGCCCCCACACTGTCCTCCTTTCATAGGAATTTGAAAATCTGGATGTTCCAGCATGCATTTGAGAATTATTAGTCCCTAGTTATATATGCCCAATCCCTAAATTGCCAGATAGCACTCTGTTTTGCACTTCATCCACTTCCCTGGCCTTATGGTATTTATTTATTTATTATTTATTTATTTACTACATTTTTACACCACCTCTCTCAGCCCGAAGGTGACTTGAGGCGGTTTACATAAGGCAATTTCTGCCCTCCACTTAAACACGATTAAAACAATTAAAACAATAACCATATAACACAATCTTCTTGGCTTTATTTCGAGAACGAAGATTTAGGAAGGACTCATACCACGATTTCTACATTGATGTATATCAGTGGTTTCCAAACTTTTTTGGCCTGCCGCCCCCTTTCCAGAAAAAAAATGTACTCACCGCCCCCCTAGAAATTAATTTTTTAAAGAAATTTAATAACAATTAAACAGAAAGATATGTGTATTAATGCAGCGGTTCTCAACCTTTCTAATGCCGTGACCCCTAAATAAGGTGCCTCATGTTGTGGTGACCCCCAACCATATTTTTGTTGCTACTTCATAAACAATTTTGCTACTCTTATGAATTCTAGTGCAAATATCTAATATGCAGGATGTATTTTCATTGTTAAAAATTGAACATAATTAAAGCACAGTGATTAATCACAAAAACAATATGTTCGGGGGAGTATGGACAATGGATGATGGGATTTGCAGTACCTTCGATCGATTCAGCTCTGACTTCCACAGACCACTGAGACTCCCATAAATTACAGAACTGGACAAAACTTGGCACAGAGAACCCACATGGCCAACAGAAAATACTGGAGGAGTTTGGGAGGAATTGGCAGTGATTTAGGGGAGATGTAGTTCACCTACATCCGGAGAGAACTGAGAACCCAAACAAGTATGGATCTGGGCCAAACTTGGCACGAATACTCAATATGCCCAAATTTGAACACTGGTGGAGTTTTGAGAAAATAGCCCTTCTCATTTGGGAGTTGTAGTTACTGGGATTTATGGTTTACCAACAATCAAAGAGCATTTTGAATTCCACCAACAATGGAATTGAGCCAAACTTGGCACACAGAACCCCCGTGACCAACAGAAAATACTGGAGGGGTTTGGAATGAACTGCCCCTGCCGGGGAAGGCTGCACTTTCTTCCGCGGTGGCGGGAAGGCTCCGTCGGAGGGTGTGGAGGCCTTTGCACTGCAGCCTTCACACTGCACTACATGTGAGGGTGAAAGCTGTGCGACTCCTCCTTAATGACCAATTGTTCACCGCCCCCCCCCCCAAATTGCCCTGAGCCTCCCACCGCTCCCTTGGATTTCCTCACCGCCCACTAGGGGGTGGTACCACCCACTTTGAGAATCAGTGACGTAGATGATTATGAGGTTGGGTGTGTCCTTCGAGCCTGTGCAATGGATTTTTCTGGTGGAGCGCAGCGTGCACAGAACTGGACTCACCCATTAAACCAAAGATTCATCTGCTGGGTCCTAGCAAGCTGGGACGGTGGCAGCGAAATCCTCAGGTCGTAGGTTTGGTTTGAGTTTCCTTCTCTAGATGGTTGACCTTACAGGGTTAGACGAGCACCATCTGCCTGGGTTTGAAATCAGAGTTTTCCTTCTCCTAGGATGGTTGCCAAAAGGCTAGAGAACCCATCCTGCCCGTTGACGCTCTTTGTCAGACCCTTCGGTTGTGACCTGTCTGGCATGGGAGGCCCTACCGGTGGCTATTATGCCACCGCTAGCATAGCTCACAACTTTATTAGGGTACGCAAGCCTCTCCCCCACTGCAAGGGGGTGCCAATGGAGAGGATAACAACAGTAATGATACTAATAACCCTTTACCATCAGCTCGGAGCCCCTCCCCCTGCACCAACTGCTGCTCTGGGCCAGAGTGAAGACAGAAGGGGACGGAAAGGCAGTTCCACCTTGCCTCATCCCTTTACTATCAGCTCGGAGCCCCTCTTGCTGTGTTTAAAATACTTCTACAAAATTATTTATTTAAATAAGTAATTTTATTTTGTTTAAATAAATAATGTTATTTATTATTTTATAAATAACTAGCTGTACCCGGTATGCGTTGCTGTGCCCTTTTTAGGAGATGCGAGAAAGTCCAATCATCCACGGTGTGCCCTACTCTAAACTGCAGTTGGATGGAGTGTGGGTCATGGGGGGCATGGTGTGCCAAGTTGGGTCTTTATTGGTCTTGGTTCTGGGCCACAGTGGTCTGTGGGGAATGATGGGTTTTGAAGTACTACAAATCCCATTTTCCATGGTGGTACTTCAAGTCCCATCATGCATGGTCGGGGCTCTGTGTGCCAAGGTAGGTTACTGTAAATTCAGGCCATACACAATGTCCCATGAGCTGAGGCCTAGTTAGGAACAGCAAGTTAATGAAGCCTTACTGTCAATTCAGGCCATACACAATGTCCAATGAGCCTAGTAGGGAGAATCAAGTTAATGAAGCCTTACTGTCAATTCAGAGCGTAAACAGCTTCCCAGTAAGTGAGGGCTAGTTAGGGAAATCAAGTTATTGAAGCCTTACTGTCAATTCAGAGCGTAAACAGCTTCCCAGTAAGTGAGGGCTAGTTAGGGAAATCAAGTTAATGAAGCCTTACTGTCAATTTTGGGCGTGGTCTGTGATTTTTCGGTTGGAAGTGATTTGGGTGTTTGTGTTGGGGATTGGCAGTTTATTATGGATTGGAATTTTCATGTTGGCTGGCCAGTGCAGCAGTTATGCAAATCCGCCCTTATTGACAGCCAATCATGTTGTTCAGAATGTAGAGGCTGGGTGAGTCTTTGGCTGCCCCGGAGGATGCTGGTAAATGTAGTTTTATTTTTACTCGTTGTTTTGGGGGCCTTGCTACAAACGTACCTTGCTTGAGGCCTATTTCTGTTGGCAAGTATTGTGTTTCTGCGTTGTAAGGTTTCTTTGTTTGAGGTATACATCACATGACGTATTATAATAGATATAATATAATAATATATGATATAATATAATATAATATAATGTCAATATATTGTATTATATTACAGTATAATAATTGTAATGTAATAATAATAATAGTATGATTACAGTATGGTGTGTGCAATATGCATTTGGTATTGGTGGTGTTGTATTGTAACACAGTATAATACTGCCAATGATAATGTGATATAATAATTATATCGTGATATTATAATTTGTATATTTGTATTACATGCAATATTGCTTACAATATTGCGATATGTTGTAGTGCAATATGATGTGTAGTGCTAATGTTGTGCTATGACAGTAATGTTAATTGTTGTTTTTTCAGTTTGCTGTAAGTCACTCCGGCAATATTGATATATGTACTGTACATTGTAAGCCACTCTGGCAATATTATTGTTTGCTGTAAGCCGCTCTGAGTCCCCTTTGGGGTTGAGAAGGGTGGCATATAAAAATAGTAAGTAAATAAATAAATAAATAAGAAGAATGAGAATGAAAATAAAATAAAAAACATAATATAACAATAGTACAAAATTTAATAATTATAATAAGTAATATAATAATAATAACATATTTCTTTATTTCAAAAGTATATAACATAATGAGATGTGAAATCCTCATCTTGGTTTCATTGAACAGGAGCAAGGATGAAGGAACTTATTCTCTCAAGGGCCATATTCCCTCAGAGAAATCGCTTGAAAGGCATATTCCAGCAGTGGGAGTCAATGGTATTTTGATTGTGTTGCCAACTGCCATTGGCATCCTTTACCCAGGCAGTTCCATATCAAATAGATGGAAAGTGTTTGAAAGTTTACAAATATATGTGCCAAGTGCCCGTTTTTATTTAGTTTCATTAGCAAAGCAGAAAAGGGGGAAATATTGTTTGTGCCTATGGTAGTGCAGTGGGAGAATAGCTAGCGGGAGTGAGTAAATCATCATATGAAAGTAAGCTTTGTTCTAGTTCTGTGCTTTCCTGACGCCTTTGATAAGACTATTCCTTCTATTATCATGCCAGTTTTCAGACACACCAATGACAGGGAATAAAGACACTTCTAAATGATTGGTTGTCTTAATATATTAAAAAAGCATTTAAGCTATGAAAAGTCTGGTCCTTGAATATTTTATGGAGCTAAACCACAGATTTTATCCACTTAAGGGGAGAGCTCCTTTGTCTACTTTGCTGAATTGGATGGGTGACAGAAGAGCAGGAGATTTGTTGACATGGAATGTTAGGATTGCGATCTGGATTTGTTTACCATTCTGGTTCACCATTATTTATTTATTTATTTACTTTATTTCTACCCCGCCCTGAGAATTGGGGGGGGCTAAAGCCCCCTAAGCCCCTTCTCCCTGGCTACATGTCTGCCCCCACAACAAGGGGGGGCTCCGGTGGATAGGATAAAACATATATAAAACCCATTAAAACATATAATCATCCTGTTAGTAACCTGGCTGCTGCCCGTTGGGCCATTTGAAGCTTCCAAACAGTCTTCAAAGGCAACCCCACATAGAGCGCGTTGCAGTAATCTATTCGGGATGTAACAAGAGCGTGAACCACCGTGGCCAAGTCAGACTTTCCAAGGTACAGGCATTTTGAGCCCAAATATTTGGGATATAAATGGCCAAATTAACTAAGCTGCCTCCTGCTTTTTTCTTTTCTTTTGCAAAGTGCACAGACAGATAGTCCGATCATTACACAGAACTGAGGGCCAATACAGATCACATCATCCTGCGATTCTTACCCATCAACAAAATTAATATGATCCATTTATGGCAGTATTGTCTAGTTGGTTAGCTCTCCAGGGCCGTGGAGAAAATATTTTAAATATGTGAGGGACAGAACCTGGAACCTATGGCAATTATTATGGTATGTGATAGAAATATAGCACTGTGATCTACAAGAATGCGCTCAACCCATCTTGAACCCTGCACCAGTACAATAAAGTAAGGCAGCATAGATTCCCTCTTGATGTCCAACACACTTCTAGCAATGAGACACTCCGAGACAGCAGGAACAAAGGGAGATCAAACTATCCAGTCCCAGGACCAAATTCCAATTTAGAAACAATCTGGATTCTTCATGTCTGAACAAATACTTTAGAGAAATGGATACTATTGTCCAAAATAAACCGAATGCATTCAAACCCAATCTAGAAACCTTTGCACTGACAAATGCAATTACACATATCCCCAGTAGCCCTGTGTAAGTCAAATGAAAATGACATCAGTGGCAGTACAACAGCTAAGTCCTTGAATATAAGAGTTAAAGCAACAGACTCAGCGTATGAATCAAGGCTGTCTAAAAGGCACTGCAAAATAAAACTGATTCACAATTTATATATATTTAAAATCCAATAAAACATACAATTGATCCATTCTAATAATACTTAGGGTGTAACTACACTGTAGAACAGGGGTAGGGAACCTATGGCTCGGGAGCCAGATGTGGCTCTTTTCATGATTGCATCTGGCTCTCTAGAGCAGCCTGGGCCTCGGTTTCCCTACGGGGAGGAGTGACGCAAGTGCGCCGCGACTGCCACTTCCGCGCCACCATCGCCACCTCTTCCTCATGCCCTACTGCTCTTGGGGCCCTGTGCCCTCTTTGCCAGGGATGGCGGAGCCCAGTAAAGGTACCTCATCCTCGTCTTCCTCTTTGTCCTCCGCCACGGGCCTCGGG
>JARBWK010002354.1:0-15323 GCA_030556195.1 Anolis apletophallus
CTACAGTGTTGCTAAAGTTCTGGTGGTGAACAGTAGGTAGCGCTGGAGCTTTGCTTTTACAGTGTTGCTAAAGTTCTGGTGGTGAACACTAGGTGGCGCTGGTGCTTGCTTCTACAGTGTTGCTAAAGTTCTGGTGGTGAAAACTAGGTGGCGCTGGTGCTTTGCTTCTACAGTGTTGCTAAAGTTCTGGTGGTGAAAACTAGGTGGCGCTGTTGCTGCTTCTACAGTGTTGCTAAAGTTCTGGTGGTGAAAACTAGGTGGCGCTGTTGCTTTGCTTCTACAGTGTTGCTAAAGTTCTGGTGGTGAAAACTAGGGGGCGCTGGTGCTTTGCTTCTACAGTGTTGCTAAAGTTCTGGTGGTGAAAACTAGGTGGCGCTGTTGCTTTGCTTCTACAGTGTTGCTGAAGTTCTGGTGCCAAGCCGGTAAGGTAGGAGGAGAAAGAAACCAGGACATCGAAAACGCAGCTGAAAATTGGGATGGCAGAGGATTAATCCGGGTTGGCCCCTGTCAATTCAGGACAGTTGGAGGGTACGATACGGAGACACAACAGCCTCGTTCCTAGCCAGTGTCTTTATCTCCGGAACGGCGTTGTGGTTCTATTTTTAAAAGCAACCCCCCTCCTTTCGACTGGACCGTCTCCCAAATATGCACAAGACTTTTGCCATGTGTGTGTTTTGCTCGAAAGCTTCGGTCAAACCTCCTTCTCGGGGGAGACGGTTGGGTAAGGTTTCTCACTCCGATCAGGGCCAAGGAGCTTCCTGGAAAAATAGAGAAAAATAAAAGACTTCGGACTCCAGAAAGCACAACACCCTGTTCTCAGGACATCAGATGTCAGAGTTCAGGCCTCATAGTCCACAGGAGGGCTGCTGGAAACAAAGGCGTGGAAGCTGCTGAGAACAGAAACCCAGACCAAAACAAAAAAAAAACAAACCCTGGTTATATAAATATCACACTCTAGTCCTGTCCAGAAATGACTTCCCAATCCGTTTTCTCAATGCTGGGAAGGATAAGGGAGAAACACAGGTGGCTTTTGCATTATGGTCGCAAAAGACAAGGGTCCCCTGTTTGAGTTCTCAAACCTTTGACAGCCACAGAGAACTGTGGCCTCGGACACGAGCGCGGATTCAGGGGTAGCCTTTGGGCAAAATGCGACAAAATGTCAAACCCATTAAAAACCAGTGTTTCCCAACCAGTGTGCCGTGGCACACTAGTGTGCCGTGAGCGAGCATCAGGTGTGCCGCGGGAAATGGGAACCTCCAAGACCCTTTCTTCCCCCTCCTGCCGAACACTTTTCCTTCTCCACTCGGGCTCCCTTCTTCCCAGCCTCGCTCTGCTCGCTTTGCCTCGCTTTGCTCTGGGGCGAGTCTGCGTAGTAGCACTCGCATGGGTCATGTCTTCCCTCCCCCCTCCCCTCCTGAACATGCTCACGCTCAGGGGCGGTCTAAGGTAATTTAAAATGGTAGCGAACATTATTTTGGCCCCCTCCAAAAAAACATTATTTTGCCCCCATGTAAAAAACAAATATACAATTATAATATCACAATACCATTAGTAGTATTATATTGTATCAATGTATATACAATATATTATACCATACTCATACTATATTATATCATAATTATATTATACTACATTACAATATAATTATATTGAGGGTGAATCCGGCGAAGACGGAGATCTTGTCTGGGTCGCCCGGGCGGTGGGGATGTCCAGCTTCCGACCCTGGACGGTGCGGCGTTATGCCCATCGTCTTCCGTGAAAAGCTTGGGAGTCCACCTGGACTCCCAGCTGGCCATGGAGACTCAGGTCTCTGCGGTCAGCAAGATCGCCTTCTTTCATCTCTGACAGGCAAGGAGGCTGGCCCCTACCTGTCCCGGTCCGACCTGGCCACGGTGATCCAAGCCACGGTCATCTCGAGGCTAGATTACTGTAACGCTCTTTACGTTGGCCTTCCTCTGTCGGTGACCGGAAGCTCAAGCTGGTGCAGAACACTGCCGCCCGGCTCCTGTCTGGTTCTCCAGCAGGATGCCACATAACACCTATTTTGCAGGATCTGCACTGGCTGCCTATTGAGCACGGATCACCTTCAAAGTGTTGGTTCTTACCTTTAAGGCCTTACACGGCTTGGGGCCAGCGTATCTGAGGGACCATCTCACCCCATACTACCCTGCGAGATCACTCCGCTCAGAGGACTCTAACCTGCTAGCCGTCCCCTCTGCTAAAACGGCTAAGAAAACTGCCACTCGCCGAAGGGCCTTCTCGGTCATAGCGCCGGTATTGTGGAATACCCTCCGGCAGCTACACGAGCAATCTCAGACTTACTCCCGTTTAGGCGGGCATGTAAGACCCACCTCTTCCGGCTGGCGTTTCAGGCTTAGGGTCCACTGGGCCCCTGGCCATGCTAATATTGCTCGACCACTGTCACTTCCCCAACCGTGTGCTTTTAATAACGTTTTTATCGTATAGTTTTACTGTGTATTTTATTTGCATTTTAACCCTTTGTATACTGTATGTTGTTTTACCTTCTGGCTGTGAGCCGCCCCGAGCCTACTGGGAGTGGCGGCATAAAAGCCGAGTAAATAAATAAATAAATAAAAATAAAAATAAATAAATATTATAATATATTGACATTATAATATAATATAACATTCTATTATATTATTATTATAAAATAATAAATAAAATTATTTATTTAAATAAAATTATCCTCTACTCAATATTTTCATGACTCCTATAAAACTCAAATAACCCAAAATAAAGTAAAATAAAATATTATATATTACTATTTTGTACAATACCACTATACTGCAATATTGTTTGTAATATTACATGTAATATAAAATATATCATTATTCTATTGTTATAGCCCTTCATTCATTCCTTCACTTACACTTCCTTCACTGATTCTTTTCTCCTTCCCCACAAACGCGCACGCGGCGGAGACAAAGGGAGAGGGGAAGCACTCCCTGCCTGCCCGATAGGGAGTGCTTTGCTTACAGGCTTCTGCGCAAGGGAGCTACTGGGCATGCGCGGAGGTTTTTGTGCATGTGCAGTTGTTCCTGCGCTCAACTTCAGTTCCGGAGCAACTGCGCCTGCGCGAAAACTTCCGCGCAGGCCCAGAAGCGGCGTCGGAGCGCACAAGGCCGGGGCCCAAAAGCAGGCAGCTGCGGCGCTGCCTGAGGAACATCGGCAGGGCCAGGATGACGCCCCCTTCCCAGATGGCGCCCTAAGCGGCCGCTTACTTGGCCTACCTGTAGGACCGCCCCTGCTCACGCTGCCCCCTCGGATCAAAATGGCAGCAGAAGCGGCAGCGTAGAAGAAAATGTAAGTGTTGGGCAGGAGGGGGAAGAAAGGGCGCCAAGGGGGAGGGGGAGGAAGAGGTCTCTGTCGAAATCTGGCACGGGCAAACTTGGACCTTCCAGGTGTTTTGGACTCCAACTCCCACCATTCCTAGCAGCCTCAGGCCCCTCTCCCCCCCCCCAGCCACTTAAGCAGGAAAGGGCCTCAGGCTGTTAGGAATGGTGGGAGTTGAAGTCCAAAGCACCCAGAGGGCCGGAGTTTTCCCATGCCTGTTTGAGGGACCTTAAAGTGGTGAGCCTCCTTCCAACATTGTGATTCTGGATAGAAAACAAACAGCAACATAACATAACATTGTTTGAGTCCACACTGCTCTCTGGGTGTAGGTGAACTACAACTTCCAAACTCAAGGTTAAATCCCAAGCAAACCCTTTCAGTACTTTCTGTTGGTCATGAGAGTTCAATATGCCAAGTTTGGTTCAATTCCATTGTTGCAAGAATTCAGGATGCTCTTTGATTGTCTGTTAACTATAAATCCCAGAAACTGTAACTCTCAAATGTCAAGGTCTATTTTCCCCAAACTCCATCTGTGTTCACATTTGGGCATATTGAGTATTCATGCCAAGTTTGGTCCTGATCCAACATTGTTTGAGTCCAGAGTGCTCTCTGTATATAGGTGAACTACAACTCCAAAACTCAAGGTCAATGCCCACCAAACTCTTATAGTATTTTCTCTTGGTTATGGGAGTTCTGTGTGGGAAGTGTGATTCCATTCCATCATTGGTGGAGTTCAGAGTGCTCTTTGATTGCGGGTGAACTATAACTCCCAGCAACTACAACTCTCAAATGGCAAAATCAATTTTTTTTTACTGATGGTCCCTCCTTGGGTTAGTATTAGTATGTTTTGTGCCAGGATATCTATGTTGTGTTCATCGAAGCAGGCCCAGGTTTCACACTGAGTGTATAAATACACTTAAAAACATATTAACTATACGTATGACTGTGTTAGAGTGTCGTTTTGTGTCATTTTGGAAGGCCTTCGACAATACAGAGATTTCAAAACAGCTAGAACTGGTTTTTTGTTGTCAAGGATCAAACCTGTCTATCTGGGCTGACAGGGGGAAAATGGGCCAAGTGCTTCCTGCAAATACGCCTGGAGGAGATCTAGAGAAGGAAATCTTCCAGGCTTCGGAAACAAAGAAGGGGAAAGTTCAGACCGGGAGTCACGTTGCCCTTGTCCCAGGCTATTGTTCTTGGGTGGCTGGGATCCACGCTCCTCTTGCCAGGTGCTACCTGGATAACTCATATAGTCTGTCGCAACGGCCTCCCTTCCTCCCTCTGCCCCCCAAATCCATGGGAGCACCTGCCAACTTGATTCTTCTCCAGCAAAGGAGGGAAATTCTTGAGACGGCTGGGGCTGGCCCCGCTTCCTGGCTAGTCTTAGCCTCACCCCGCAGGCAGAGATGGAAGGACACTCTTCCAAACACCCATGTTTCAGACCCATAGAGGAGAATAGACAGTACGATAGCTCTGTATATGCTGATTTTGGTGCTTTGCCTCAGGTGCTTGTTGCTCTAGATTCTTTTCTGAAGCCTTCCGAATGCACTCTATGCCTTTGCTAATCTGTGATCGATCTCTTTATCAATCTTGGCGCCTGAAGAGATGATGCTGCCCAGGGAGGTGAACTGCTGAACGGACTTAAGCCCAGATGTGCCTATGCTGACGTGGGGGCGATGGTGTTCTTCCTGTGGTGCGGGCTGGTAGAGGACTTCACTTTTCTTCAGGCTGACTTATTTATTTATTTATTATTTATTATTTCGCATTTGTCTGTCGCCCCCAACGGCTCGGGGCGACTTACAACAGTTCGTAAAATACACTTGTCAGATAACTCATAATAACTCACAGTAATACCATTAAGACGGAATTACAATCAGAACAGTTGAAACAACAAATGGAGTCGCAGTGGGCGGACAGCCAGGCGGTGTGAGCTACAGCCTAGCTAACCCCGAAGGCTTGTTGGAACAGCAATGTCTTGACTGCTCTCCTGAACGGGAGGAGGCCCTGGGTGGCACAGATGCCGGCGGGCAGTGCGTTCCACATGGTGGGGGCTGCAACAGAGAAAGCCCGGCGGCGGGTTGGGGACAGATGGTAGGTCCTCACATTTGGGATGACCAGGAGGTTTAGCTCTTCGGAGCGCAGTGATCTGGTGGGATGATATGGGACAAGGCGGTCCCGCAGGTACACTGGCCCCAGACCATGTAAGGCCTTAAAAGTCAGGACTAACACTTTGAAGGCAATCCGGCATTCAATTGGGAGCCAGTGCAGTTCGCGCAGGATTGGCGTGATGTGGTGGCCAATCGGGACCCCGCCAGGAGTCGCGCTGCAGCGTTCTGCACCAGCTTGAGTCTCGGATTACCGACAGAGGAAGGCCAATGTAAAGAGCGTTAGAGTAGTCCAGCCTCGAGATGACCGTGGCTTGGATCACTGTGGCTAAGTCGCGCCCGGGACAAATAGGGGCCAGCTTCTTCGCTTGGCGAAGATGGAAAAATGCTACCCTGCTGACGCTGGAGACGTGGGCCTCCATCGACAACAGGGGGTCCAAGGTTACTCCTAAGCTCTTAACAGAGGGCGACGGACATAATGTCACGCCGTCCAGGGTTGGAAGCTGAACATCCCTACAGCCCGGAGGACCCAGCCACAGGATCTCCGTCTTTGCCGGATTCACCTTCAACCTACTGGCTCGCAGCCATCCAGTGACGACCTCAAGGCAACGATGGAAATTATCGGGTACGGATTCGAGGCTGCCCTCCATCTTCAAGATAAGCTGGGTGTCATCAGCGTACTGATGGCACACCAGCCCAAAACTACGCACCCAGCTGGGCAAGTGGTCGCATATAGATGTTAAATAAGAGGGGGAGAATAGCCCCCTGAGGAACCCCGCAAAGAAGCGGGGAACCCCCGGAGACATCCTTGTCCCTCCTCACTCGTTGTAGCCGGTTCCGGAGGAAGGAGGTCACCCAATTCAGGGCTGTCCCCCTAACTCCGGCCCTGGCAAGGCGGTGAGTCAATAGATCATAATCGACTGTATCAACGCCGCTGTGAGGTCCAATAACACGAGCAGCGCCGATCCCCTGATCCAGCTGGCAGCGCAACTCATCCGAGATGGAGACCAGGACCGTCTCCGTCCCATGCCCGGACGGAAGCCGGACTGGAAGGAGTCTCACCAAGTAGCGTCATCTAGGAAGGACTGCAACTGCTCCATTGCCGCCTTCTCAATTACCTTGCCCAGGAACGATAAATTCGAAACCGGGCGGTAGTTGGAGGGACCGTTGGATCTAATCCCGGCTTCTTCAACAATGGAGAGACCACCGCCTCTTTTAAACCCTCTGGAAATACTCCCTGGGCTAGGGAAGTATTAATTATATTCAACAGAGGGTCTCGCAATCCCTTCAGGCTGGCTTTCACCAGCCAGGAGGGGCACGGATCAAGGGAACAGGTGGTCGGGCGAGCTGCAGCAATAATCCTTCCAGCCCAAACAGCGGGTGGGGCAGAGCCGTGGGTGGGGCGGAGCTGGGTGCGGGCAGGGGGCGGAGCCTTTGGCCTAGGGTGCCAAAAAGGCATGATCCGGGCCTGAACATATCTGGAGTCCATTGAAGACTGCAGTCTGCAAGAAGAAGAAAAACAAAACTCTCTCTCTCTCTCTCTCTCTCTCTCTCTCTCTCTCTATATATATATATATATATATATACACACACACACACACACTGTATATATATACTGTATATAAAGAGGGTTCAGACATGGTTTGCTTATTTGTTTTGACTTGAGCTCAATGGCCTTGAAGCATTTGTCATCCCACATCTGGGAGAAGAAGGCCGTCGCAAAGCCTTCAAGGAAGGGAAACGGATTTCAAAAACACAAGAGCGTCCCCGGAAATCTTCCGATTCTGGTTTTTGCCACTTTGCCGCTTTCCAAATACAAAACAGTATGATTCGTGGACGTATATTATGTATAATATGCCACACAACTAGGAACAGAGAGAAAGCCAGGGAAAGGGAAGGGCGAAGGAAGCCAAACAGGAACCGAATGAGCCAAAGTCCAAAGCGGGAGGCGATGACTTTTGGAAAGAAAGAAAGAAAGAAAGAAAGAAAGAAAGAAAGAAAGAAAGAAAGAGAGAGAGACCTAAACAGTAAGCAAGCTGTAAAACATACAAAGTCAGACAAAACATTTGGCCGCAGTTTCAAATAGTTCTCTGTCTGAAAGGCTCGAGGCTTGTAAATCATAATGCGAATCGCTCTCCTCCCTGCGTCCCTTTTTGCGAAGAGAGAGAGGGCCAAAAACATGGGCCGATTTTCACCCCCGAAATGAAGGTGCACGTGACAACCTGCGTCCTGTACATATGCGCCTGCATTTTGTAGATTCCCCACACAGCTGGAAAGCTTCACAAAACAACAGACACGTACGTCAAAACAAGACAGTTCCCACCCTCGGGTTTAATAAAAGCTATACACAATTTATTTATTTTATTTTATTTATTTTATTATTTATTTTATTGTGAAAGTGGTCCAGCAGTTCTGTGTTCTCAAGTAATATGCTGTGTCCTGTACTTCACGCTAAATTCCACGAGCTCCTTGTGAGTTGCTGGGAAAAAGGTGAACTGCCATCAGATCTCTGAGATGCAGTTATCATCACCCTGTAAGGCCGTGTTTCCCAACCAGTGTGCCAGGGCACACTAGTGTGCCGTGAGCAATCATCAGGTGTGCCTTGGGAAATTGGAACCTCCAGGAGGGGAGGGGGGAGAGTCTAGTGCAGGGCTGTCCAACAGGCGGCCCTGGGGCCGTACAAGGCCCCCGAGCCCCTTCCCTCCGGCCCCCTAACTTGTTTTAATAAAATACAAATTTAAAATAAAAAAAATAAAAAGTAAAAACCTACTTCCGGGTTTAGGCAAGCATCGCGAGACTACGCCAGCCACAGACGTGATTTCGAGTCTCGCGATAGCTGCCGAAATCTCGGGTCCCGCGGGATTTGCGGCCGGCCTGGGCGCGCGCCTCCTCCTCCCTGGCGGCTGCTTTCAGGCCAGCCCCCATTCATTCCCTCAGAGAGAGGGAGGAGGGGAGTGAGGCAGGGAAAGGCCCTCCTGGCTCCGTCCTCTTCCTGTGGAGAGCCGCCGCGCCCGGCCTGAGCTTGGGCTCGGCTCCAGCGGGGCTCTTCGGGGACGGCGGCGGCGTTGGTGCTTCGGCCCTGTGGCGGGGCTCCCGCAGTATGGGTCAGGAAGGGCCTGGCTCGAATCAATCAATCTAAGAACAGTGGGACGTTGGGTGAGGGGGGGAGGGGTCCCTCAGCGGTGGTTTCCTTGGCGATGCTTTCTTTCCCTCCTCCGCCCCTCCCCTTGTTGCGCGCTGCCTTCCCCCGCGTGCAGGGCACAACGTGGCTTCCTTTGCGCCTGCCCCCGTGGCTTGTTTTCCCTTCAGGGAGGGAGCTCTTTGGGCTTCTGGGAAAGGAGGCCCCATCAAGCCCTGCGACGGCATTGAGGTGTTTGGGGTTTTTTTTGGTGTGTCCCAATTTGAGTGTGGACTCAAATAACTCAAAGGTATTAGGAAAGATTCCCCCAAATCCACCAGTGTTCCCATTTGGACATATTGAGTATTCATGCCAAGTTTGGTCCAGATCCATCATTATTTGAGTCCACAGTGCTCTCTGGATGGAGGTGAACTGCAACTCCACAACTCAAGGTCAATGGTAAGTAAATTGGAGCCGGGGAGGGGGGCGGAGCCGGGGAAGGGGGCGGAGGCAGACCCTTCGGCCCCCCAGGCGATCAGTGACTGGAATTCCGGCCCTTGGGCCCGTAGAAGTTGGACAGCCCTGGTCTAGTGTGTTGAAGTATAACAAATCCTAAGAAACCTACCTCGATAAACGGACCCAGCCGCCGCCAGAGCAGAGCAGAGCAGCAGATGATCGGAGGCTGCAGGCCTCTGCCCGCTCTCGCCCCCAGCCGTTCCGTCAGAGGCGTTCCCGATCGGCTGATCGCCCTGCCATGGAGTGCCTGCCATCCCGGGAGGCGATCTGGGCCTGCAGCGGGAGCAGTCAGTGACCCAGAAGACGATCAAGGCCCGGATCGCCTCCCGGGATGGCAGGCACTCCAAAGCCGCCGCTCCTCCGATCGTTCTCTGGAGCTGCGGGCTGTCTGCCGACGCAGGCCGCACAGCCCGTGATGGGATGGTGGCAGCACTAGCCCCTCCTCTTGCAGAAATGGCCCTGCCCCTAACACCCTTCTCCCCAGGGTAGTCAGAATCGGCCGGCAGGCCTCATCCGGCCCACGAGCCGTAAGATGCACAGGTCTGGGTTGGGCGGTCCCTTAGGTACACTGGCCCCAGACCATACAAGGCCTTAAAAGTCAAGACTAATACTTTGAAAGTGATCAATAGGAAGCCAGTGCAGTTCCCGCAGAATTGGTGTAATGTGGCAGCTCGCGGGAGCTCCTCCGAGCAACCGAGCTGTGGCGTTCTGCACCAGCTTGAGTTTCCGGGTCACCGACAGAGGCAGGCCAATGTAGAGAGCGTTACAGTAGTCTAACCTTGAGATGACCGTGGCTTGGATCACCGTGGCCAAGTTGTGCCGAGACAAGTAAGGGGCCAGCCTCCTACCCTGGCGAAGATGGAAAAAAGCCACTCTGCTGACAGCGGAGATTTGCGCCTCCATTGACAGCAGAGGGTCCAAAAGAACTCCAAGGCATAGCATCACGCCGTCCAGGGTCGGAAACTGGACATCCCTACCGCCCGGACAACCCAGCCAGAGGATCTCCGTCTTCGTTGGATTCACCTTCAACCTACTGGCTCGCAGCCATCCAGTAACGGCTTCGAGGCAGAGATGGAAATTATCGGGTACGGTTTTGGGCCTGACCCCCATCCTCAGAATGAGCTGGGTGTCATCAGCGTACTGGTGAAATTCCAGCCCAAAGCTGCGCACCAGCTGAGCAAGTGGTCGCATATAGATGTTAAATAATAGAGGGGAGAGTATGGGGAACCCCACAAACTAAGGGGGAGCCCCTGGAGACCACCTCGCCCCTCCTCACTCGCTGTGACCGGTTCCGGAAGAAGGACGACAGCCAATTCAAGGCTGTCCCCCTCACCCCGGCCCCGGCAAGACGGTGAGTCAAAAGATCATAATCGACTGTATCAAACGCTGCTGTGAGGTCCAATAACACAAGCAGCGCCGATCCGCCCTGATCTAGCTGGCAACGTAGCTCGTCTGAGATGGAGACCAGAACCGTCTCCGTCCCATGTCCCGAACAGAAGCCGGACTGAAAGGGGTCTAGCCAGGCTGTGTCATCTAGGAAGGTCTGCAACTGCTCCATTGCTGCCCTCTCAATCACCTTACCCAGGAACGATAAATTCGAAACCGGGCGGTAATTGAGAGGGACCGCTGGGTTGAGAAATACTAGCGTGGGTATTGAATGGTGGCCGTTAAAGTGGTATCAAACTGCAATGCCCAGAATCCTGCCCCCAGGCATGGGCCAGAAATGATCTCGAAGTAACCCATTTCAACATCTATTATATAAAGGAGGTCCCGTCATGGAACGACCGTCCTAGGCAGAGAAACCTTACAAGGCAGAGACACCAAACTTGCCAACAAAAATAGGCCTCAGGTAAGGAAGGTTTTTAGCAAATAAACTTTCCCCCCCAAAACCTAGGCCTCACTTAATGGGATGCTGTTTACGCTCTGAATTGACAGTAAGGCTTCATTAACTTGATTCTCCCGACTAGGCCTCCGCTCATTGGACATTGTGTATGGCCTGAATTGACAGTAAGGCTTCATTAACTTGCTGTTCCTGACTAGGCCTCAGCTCATGGGACATTGTGTATGGCCTGAATTGACAGTAAGGCTTCATTAACTTGCTGTTCCTGACTAGGCCTCAGCTCATGGGACATTGTGTATGGCCTGAATTGACAGTAAGGCTTCATTAACTTGCTGTTCCTGACTAGGCCTCCGCTCATGGGACATTGTGTATGGCCTGAATTGACAGTAAGGCTTCATTAACTTGCTGTTCCTGACTAGGCCTCCGCTCATGGGACATTGTGTATGGCCTGAATTGACAGTAAGGCTTCATTAACTTGCTGTTCCTGACTAGGCCTCAGCTCACAGGACATTGTGTATGGCCTGAATTGACAGTAAGGCTTCATTAACTTGCTGTTCCTGACTAGGCCTCAGCTTATGGGACATTGTGTATGGCCTGAATTGACAGTAAGGCTTCATTAACTTGCTGTTCCTGACTAGGCCTCAGCTCATAGGACATTGTGTATGGCCTGAATTGACAGTAAGGCTTCATTAACTTGATTCTCCCGACTAGGCCTCAGCTCATGGGACATTGTGTATGGCCTGAATTGACAGTAAGGCTTCATTAACTTGCTGTTCCTGACTAGGCCTCAGCTCATGGGACATTATGTATGGCCTGAATTGACAGTAAGGCTTCATTAACTTGCTGTTCCTGACTAGGCCTCAGCTCATGGGACATTGTGTATGGCCTGAATTGACAGTAAGGCTTTATTAACTTGCTGTTCCTGACTAGGCCTCAGCTCATGGGACATTGTGTATGGCCTGAATTGACAGTAAGGCTTCATTAACTTGCTGTTGGCCTGACTAACTTGCTGCCTAGGCCCGCTCATGGGACATTGTGTATGGCCTGAATTGACAGTAAGGCTTCATTAACTTGCTGTTCCTGACTAGGCCTCCTGCTCAGGCCTCAGGGACATTGTGTATGGCCTGAATTGACAGTAAGGCTTCATTAACTTGCTGTTCCTGACTAGGCCTCAGCTCATGGGACATTGCTGTTCCTGATGGCCTGAATTGACAGTAAGGCTTCATAGGCCTCAGCTCATGGGACTGTTCCTGACTAAGGCCTCAGCTCATGGGACATTGTGTATGGCCTGAATTGACAGTAAGGCTTCATTAACTTGCTGTTCCTGACTAGGCCTCAGCTCATGGGACATTGTGTATGGCCTGAATTGACAGTAAGGCTTCATTAACTTGCTGTTCCTGACTAGGCCTCAGCTCATGGGACATTGTGTATGGCCTGAATTGACAGTAAGGCTTCATTAACTTGCTGTTCCTGACTAGGCCTCAGCTCATGGGACATTGTGTATGGCCTGAATTGACAGTAAGGCTTCATTAACTGGCTGCTCCTGACTAGGCCTCAGCTCATAGGACATTGTGTATGGCCTGAATTGACAGTAAGGCTTCATTAACTTGCTGTTCCTGACTAGGCCTCCGCTCATGGGACATTGTGTATGGCCTGAATTTACAGTAACCAACATTGGCACACAGAGCCCCTATGACCCACGCTACATTCTACTGCAGTTTGGAGGAGGGTGGACCATGGATGATGGGATTTGATGTACCTCCATGGATGATGGGATTTGATGTACCTCCATGGATTATGGGATTTGAAGTACTTTCAAACCCTTCATTCCCCACAGACCACTGTGGCCCAGAACCAACTGCAGTTTAGAGGAGGGCACACCATGGATGATGGGATTTCAAGTACCTCCACTCACTTCCAAAGTACCCCACCCGCACAAGCAACAACCTCTACATCAACACAGCAGACGGAAAGACAAAAAACATTGTATATCCACAAGCTCTGCAGAACGCCAGGAACACCACACACCGACAACTCCCCAGGACTCCAACATCCCACCCACCAAAACAACCCACAACGACAGCCATGACCCTACCAAGACCATAACAAACATCATTTCCAACCCTTACATACTCAGACTTTTCGCATCTCTAAATAGGGCACAGCAACGCGTGCCGGGTACAGCAGTAGTTGAATAAAACACCTTTTGGGACTCCCAAGTACATTTTGAGGAGTCCAAAATGTCCATTTCCCCAGCTCCGCATTCCAATCAGTCCGCGTGTTTTGCACGAGAAACATCCTCCTCTCACAGGGCTCCAGTCCTCTCTCCACATCGGGACCGGCGTTGCCGTTGCAACCAAAAATCACAAAACAACACAACCCGGGATCATTTATTTCGGCTACAGCTGGTCCCGGGTTGTGTTTGGGTGCCTGGACGTCAGCGGGAACCAAATCCTTCTCCCTTTGTACAACCCACATTTCCACCCTTGACTATTGGCCCACAGATAGTCCCAGATAAGAATGCTTTTGGACACAGTCCTCCCCCTCCACCAGGAACCGTGCCCAACTCTCTACCTCCGCCGACCTGAATCCAAAATGATTAATTCCACTGCAAAGTTTCAATACGAAACAGGAACATTTCCTTAAGTCGGTGTTTTTCAACCTTTTTTGAGCCGCAGCACACTCTTTACATTGACAAAATCCTGGGGCACACCGCCAACCAAAATGACACAAAATGACACTCGAACACAGTCATACGTATAGTTAATATGTTTTTAAATGTATTTATACACTCAGTGTGAAACCTGGGCCTGTTTCGATGAACACAACATAGATATCCTGGCAGGAATGGCAGAAAGACACAAACTTCCAACACATAACTCCCATAACCAAGAGAAAATGCTATAAGAGTTTGCTGCTGCTGCTGCTCCTCCTCCGCGCGGCTTCAGCGAGCGAGGGGCGGGAGTTCATGGCGGAGAGCAGCGCGGGGACAGAGGCCATGACTCCCGCCCCTTGCTCACACTGCCCCCCTCAAGGCTGGAGAAGCTGTGGGAGGGCTGAAGCCGGGGGGAGGGACATGGCGTGGCCTGGCTCCACCCCCCCCTGGCTTCAGCTCTCCCACAGATTCTCTAGCAGCCTTGAGGGGGCAGTGCCAAGCCTACATTGTGCTGGCTCTGCCACCGCTGGCTTGGCACTGCCCCCTCAAGGCTGGATCAGCTGCGGGAGAGCTGGAGTCGGGAGCGGCATGGGCGGCTGGCTCCGCCCCCCTCCCCCGGCTTTAGCTCTCCCACAGCTTCTCTTAACCTTGAGGGGCAATGCCAAGCCTACATTGTACTGGCTCTGCCACCGCTGGCACCCTGCCCCTCAAGGCTGGAGCAGCTGTGGGAGCTGAAGTCGGAGGAGGGGCATGGCATGGTTTGCTCCGCCTCTCCTGGCTTTAGCTCTCCCACAGCTTCTCCAGCCTTGAGGGGGCAATGCCAAGCCTACATTGTACTGGCTCTGCCACCGCTGGCTTGGCTCTGCCCCCTCAAGGCTGGAGAAGCTGTGGGAGAGCTGAAGTCGGAGGAGGGGCATGGCACACTGGCTCCGCCCCTCCCTGGCAAAGCTCTCCCACAGCTCTCCAGCCTTGAGGGGGCAATGCCAAGCCTACATTGTACCGGCTCTGCCACCGCTGGCTTGGCACTGCCCCCTCAAGGCTGGAGAAGCTGTGGGAGAGCTGAAGTCGGTGGAGGGGCATGGCCCGGCTGGGCTCCGGTTCCTCCCCAGCTTAGCCTCCCACAGCTTCTCTCCAGCCTTGAGGGGCAATGCCAAGCCTACATTGTACTGGCTCTGCCACCGCTGGCTTGGCAGCCCTCAAGGCTGGAGAAGCTCAGGAGAGCTGAATCTGGGGAAGGGGTGGGGCATGGCATGGCTTGGCTCCTCCTCAGCTTTAGCCTCCTGTTACAGCCCAGTTTGAGGGCAGTGCCTACATTGTACTGGCTCTGCCACCGCTGGCTTGGCACTGCCCCTCAAGCCTGGAGAAGCTCTGGGAGAGCTGAATCCGGGAAGGAGAGGGCATGGCATGGCCTGGCTCCACCTCCCTGGCTTCAGCTCTCCCACAGCTTCTCCAGCCTTGAGGGGAAAAAGCCAGCATTGTTTTGGCTCTGCCACCGCTGGCTTACACTGCCCTCAAGGTTGGAGCAGGCGGGAGAGCTGAAGTCAGGGGAGGCCTGAGCCTGGCTCCGCCCTCCCCCGGCTTCTAGCTCCCCCACAGCTTCTCTAGCCTTGAGGCGCTGCTCACATTGTAGGGCCCCCCGGGGGTCTGGGCGGGGGGAGCGAAGCGGGGGGCATGGGACGGTTGGCCCCCCCCGGCTTTTTTTCCACAGCCTCCCGCCGACAATAAGCCTACATT
>JARBWK010002355.1:0-15314 GCA_030556195.1 Anolis apletophallus
TTTAACTTTATTTTGGGTTATTTGAGTTTTATAGGAGTAATGAAAAAATATTTAGTATTTAAATGAATAATTTTATTTATTATTTTATTATAATAATATAATAGAATGTTATATTATATTATAATGTCAATATATTGTAATATAATTATATTGTAATGCAGTATAATCTAATTATGATATAATATAGTATGAGTATGGTATAATATATTGTATATACATTGATACAATATAATACTACTAATGGTATTGTGATATTATAATTGTATATTTGTTTTACGTGGGGTGCCAAAATAATGTTGGGGCGCCAAAATAATGTTCGCTACCATTTAAAATTACCTTAGACCGCCCCTGACCTTAAGCAAATCATAGGGTAAAAATCCAAGTCTTATTAAAGAAAGCAAGTCCCAAAGGCAATAGGTAAATCCAAAAAACAAGAGTTAAAACATGAACATTAGTCCAGGAAACAAGGAGCAAAACAAGAGCATGAATCCATAAGTAAATCTATAAAGCCAGAAGCCAAACTTGACCAGGAATTTTGGGCCTTGAGCTAAAGCATGAACCAGGAACAAGACAGGAGTTTCCCACTCCAGTAGCCAGCCACGTTGCTTGATTTAAAAATCCTAACAGCTCTCTCCCTAATTTAAGGGCTGCAAAACATGAACACATTCCTTTGACCTTGAGAGGCCTGCTTTTGCCTCTTTTTGCCTCTTTTCTTGCACCTGAATTTCTTCCCCCTCAGAAGCACCCTGGTATCGCTATCTAAGCCAGCTGCTTCTTCGGATGAGCTGATGCTATCCTCTCTTCCCTGCCTGTTGGCTTCCAAATCAGTTTCACTCTCTCGCACTTTGACTCAGCCACAGTATTTTGCTCCAAAACCCCCTCTGTTCTATCAGCTGGGGAACCATCTTGCTCTAAAACACGCTCTGTCTGGACACCCACATAAACCATCAGGCCCTGCACCCCCAAACCCCTCATCTGGCCAAACCACAACACATGGAGAATAACCATTAGATGTCTGTGAATCAGGCCCGGATCAATTGATTGTGGCCTAGGCCACACTTTGGAAGCGCCGCCCCTGCCCCGGGGGCGGGGGCGCTTTCGGGAGGTGGGGGCGCTTTCGGGGGGGCCTCCTTCCTCCTCACTGAAGGAGGGGCCGATGACGCCAGGAAGGAGGGGCAGCGGGGCTTCTCTCCGCCTCCTCCCCTCCCTGCCTGGCGGCACGCCACGCCAGGAAGGAGGAGGTGGAGAGAGGCCCGCTGCCCCTCCTCCCTTGCGTCTCGTGACGACACAACGGAGGAGGGGCGGCGAGGCTTCTTTCCACCTTTCCGCCTCCTCCCTGGCGACGCCATGCCAGGGAGGAGGCGGAGAGAAGTCCTGCCACCCCTCCTCCCTTGCGTGGTGTGACGACGCAAGGGAGGAGGGGCGGCGGAGCTCTCCGCCTCCTCCTCCCTGCCTGGCACGCCACACAGGCGCAGAAGCGCCAGAACATCGAACTAATTTTTTTTAAAAATTTGGGGGTCCGGACCTGTTGCCAACCATGGCTGCCGCCCTAGGCCATGGGCCTAAGGTGGCCTTATGGGTAATCCAGGCCTGCTGTGAATGTTCGCTGGCTTTTTGAGAGGATAAATCTCAATTTTCCAAGTCTTGAAGAATGCCGAGATCAGTAAACCAGCTTTTGCCTTTTAATCTAAACTATCCAAGCCAAGGCTGCAGCTTCAGCCTTTGCTATGGTTGTTTCTTTTCCTGCTGCCTAACATTGCTTGTCTTCCCTTCCCCATGACATTTAGAAATCAAAGACGCTCAAACTCCCTTTCGCTCTGTGTCTGTTTCACCGGTAATTAATGGTGACATCGTGCCACCATCAATGAAGGCTCCAAAACAGCAATGATTGAGTCTTCTTGTCCTGCTTAGAGTTTCCAAAGAAGCACCTGGTTGTCCATTGTGTGAAACTGATTGCTAAACTAGATGAACAAACCCTTGGTCTGGCCCGACAGGGTTCCTCTCATGTTCCTAGCACCTTGTAGCAGTATGATGCAACATAACTCTAGCCCAGGCATGGGCAAACTTGGGCCCTCCAGGTATTATGGATTTCAACTCCCACAATTCCTTCAATATGGGGACGACATACTCATAGCATAGGCATGGGCCAACTTGGGCCCTCCAGGTGTTCTGGACTTCAACTCTCATAGTTCCCACAGTATGTGGACGACATACTCATAGCTCATGCATGGGCCAACTTGGGCCCTCCAGGTGTTCTGGACTTCAACTCCCATAGTTCTCACAGTATGTGGACAACATACTCATAGCACAGGCATGGGCCAACTTGGGCCCTCCAGGTGTTCTGGACTTCAACTCCCATAGTTCTCACAGTATGTGGACAACATACTCATAGCACAGGCATGGGCCAACTTGGGCCCTCCAGGTGTTCTGGACTTCAACTTCCATAGTTCCCACACTATGTGGATGACATACTCATAGCTCATGCATGGGCCAACTTGGGCCCTCCAAGTGTTCTGGACTTCAACTCTCATAGTTCCCACAGTACGTGGGCAACATACTTATAGTGCAGGCATGGGCCAACTTGGGCCCTCCAGGTGTTCTGGACTTCAACTCCCATAGTTCCCACAGTATGTGGACGACATACTCATAGTACAGGCATGGGCCAACTTGGGCCCTCCAAGTGTTCTGGACTTCAACTCTCATAGTTCCCACAGTATGTGGAGAACATACTCATAGCTCAGGCATGGGCCAACTTGGGCCCTCCAGGTGTTCTGGACTTCAACTCTCATAGTTCCCACAGTATGTGGAGAACATACTCATAGCGCAGGCATGGGCCAACTTGGGCCCTCCAGGTGTTCTGGACTTCAACTCCCATAGTTCCCACAGTATGTGGACGACATACTCATAGTACAGGCATGGGCCAACTTGGGCCCTCAAGTGTTCTGGACTTCAACTCTCATAGTTCCCACAGTACGTGGGCAACATACTCATAGCACAGGCATGGGCCAACTTGGGCCCTCCAGGTGTTCTGGACTTTAACTCCCATAGTTCCCACAGTATGTGGACAACATACTCATAGCACAGGCATGGGCCTCTGTGTGTTCAACTCCCACAATTCCTAACAGCCTCAAATCCTTTCCTTTTCCCGCTCAGCCCAAGTTGGCCCATGCCTGCTCTATCCTGACCAGCGTCACAATCTGATTCTATACAATTATTTGCAAGGATTGCAGTAGGGTTTGGCCATCGCGTATGTTGGGTGTCACTCTTGACCTGCTGTTGTTAAATTTTACTTTCAGTGTGCCTCGTAGCAATAATGAGGGATGGGCAAACTGCTGCCTTCAGGGCTATTTTTATGGTCCTCAATTGCGCTAAACTCCAGAGATTTCTTTTTTTTTGCCTTGCCACCCCAGAAGAGGCTAATTGCCTTTTAAATATTTGCAGGACAAGCATGCCCTGTTGACATTTAAATTTCCATTTTTCAAACCCAGAAGTGAAGTTGTGGACTCATCCAGTTTGGTTTTGTTTTATTGGCTTTTGGGAAATCCATTCAGCCACTAGAGATCGTAGCTTCAGAATATTATATTTGTCACTATATGGATTTTGGCTCAGTCCATCCCATTAATAAGAGAAATCTAAAGAATCTAAGTCATCATCTGTCATCCTCAGTATTATGACTTCAAATACCTTAATTGGGAGAAATGGAGTGAAAGTTTCGCAGGTGCAACATTATGTCTGTATGGGCCTTCAAGTCACCTGTTGATGTGTGGTGATGACCCCAGCCATTTCTCAGAGGGCTTTTTAGGTAAGGAATTCCCAAAGATGGTTTATGGTTTTACATCCTGGTGGCGCAGTGGGTTAAACCAATGTTTTTCAACCTTTTTCAAGCCGCGGCACATTTTTTACATTTACAAAATCCTGGGGCACACCACCAACCAAAACAACACAAAATGACACTCTAACACAGTAATACATATAGTTAATATGTTTTTTAATGTATATATACACTCATTGTGAAACCTGGGCCTGTTTCGATGAACACAACATAGATATCCTGGCAGGAATTGCAGAAAGACCCACACGAAGGTCTTGCTCAACAGCTGAGCTAAACACAGGGCGGGTACCTAAGGTACAAGTAAACTAACACAGGTTGGTGTATGACTTAGAATATGCGAAACTAATAATGTTGACACTGAGTCTAGTATAGCAAAATACAAATTATAATTGTTCTCACATATAGTGATTCTCCCATATAGTGATAAATGGGACGCTCAATGCTCTAGTAGGATGAGTGAATTCCCATCATGATGCTATAGAGCAGGGGTGCTCACACTTTTTCAGCATGGGAGCTACTGATTGAAAACCAAGTCCCAAAGATCACCGACCCAGACATGTACAAGTAGAACTATTTTCTTATTGATTTAGTTATTTATTTATATTTATTATTCATTCTTATGTACCGCTCCTTCCAGCAGGCTCGGGGCAGTTTACATAAAATGAAGTTATAAAACATCAACATTTCAATTTAATAGCAACAATATAAAACAGAGCATAAATACATCCAACCACCCCATTTCTCCCACACTGCCATATTACCACTTATATTATCAGCCAGAAAGTAAGAAGAAAGGCTTTTGAACTGCAAGGCCATTTAATACTCAGCAAGGTAAACAAAAAGGCATGCAAAAATACATCCAACCACCCAATTTCTCCCACATTTCCATATTCCCCAACATATATTTCTCAAGGAACAAAGCAGGCAGAGAGGCTTTGGAGCTAAAAGGCCATTTTTAAACATTAAAAATAAACAAAGAGACATGCCACAGAACAATCAAGCACCCACCCCAAAGTAAAAAGACCGACCTTTGAGATGCGGTAAGGAAATGACCCCAAAGCGTCCTTCTTCTTCACCTCCGTTGTTGCTCCTATTTCCACGCCGCCAGCATGCGTGCTGCCTCCAAGAGCTCACGAGAAGTCCGAGAGGCAGAATGGGCCCTTCTCCGCATGCGCGCGGGGCTAGCCATGCATCGCGTCATCCAGGCCCGCTCCCTTTGGTCTCCTACGACTCTGAGTGGCTGGAGAAGGACGGAGGGAGGAATCCAAAAGAGGGGGCCCATTCTGCCTCTTGGACTCTGCAGCTTTTGGAGGCGGCACGCGAGCAGGGAGGAGCAACGACGGAGGACTTCTTTGCAGCGTGCAGGGGTGCGTGAAGAGGACAAACTGCAAAAAACCTGGTCAGGGGCCTGAAGATCACCAGGATGAGGCCCAAAGATCACCCTGGTGATCCCGATCACCATTCTGAGCACCCCTGCTATAGAGTGTCCCTGTGTATGATCGTCCTTTCCCCTATGTATCTATCTGCCTTACACCATTAATAACCTGTATGTATTGTGTGTATTTAAGGTGTTTATAAGATATGTCTATGCTATTTGTGACTGCCCCACGAGCAGTTCTATATGCTTATGCTCTATGCATGTTATGTATCAGTGATATTATTGTTATTGTTTGAATTGATTCACTCATCCTACTAGAGCATTGAGCGTCCCATTTATCACTATATGGGAGAATCACTATATGTGAGAACAATTATAATTTGTATTTTGCTATACTAGACTCAGTGTCAACATTATTAGTTTCGCATATTCTAAGTCATACACCAACCTGTGTTAGTTTACTTGCTCAACAGCTGCCAGTCTCTCTCTGTTTTTAGTTATTATCGCAGTCAAGCTAGAGAAGCTCATCTCACACAGATATGTGGTTGAAAACGAGAGCAATGCCAAAATAGCTTTGTTGGCCAGAATGGGGAACTCCCTGGCAACAGATAACCAAAAACTGTCCAAAGGAAGATCAGCAAATTTTAGCTTTAGACTATGATCTTGATTCAGTTCAATTTATAGTTAACACACAATCAAAGAGCATCCTGAACTCTTGCAACAATGGAATTAAACCAAACTTGGCATATTGAACTCTCATTACCAACAGAAAGTACTGAAAGGGTTTGCTTGGGAAGTGACCTTGAGTTTGGAATTTGTAGTTCACCTACACCCAGAGAGCACTGTGAGCAAACCGAGGCGGCAGCATGAGCAAAGCGAGCAGAGCGAGGCTGGGAAGAAGGGAGCCCGAGTGGAGAAGAAAAAGTGTTCGGCAGGAGGGGGGAGAAAGGGTATTGGAGGTTCCCATTTCCTTGGCACACCTGATGATCGCTCACTGCACACTAGAGTACCCGGCACACTGGTTGGGAAACACTGGGTTAAACCCTTGTGCCGGTAGGACTGAAGACCAACAGGTCACAGTTTAGAATCCGATGAGAGTGTGGATGAGCTCCCTCTGTGAGCTCCAGCTCCCCATGTGAGGACATGAGAGAAGCCTCCCACATGGATGGTAAAACATCACAACATCTGGGCATCACCTGGGCAACGTCATTGCAGACAGCCAATTCTCTCACACCGGAAGTGACTTGCAGTTTCTCAAGTCGCTCCTAACACACACCAATTTTTTTTTAAAATTTCCATTGTGTGTTTCCTCTGTAGCCATTGGACAATTTCTACAATAACAATATTAAAACTTCCCTGGGAATTATGCGTTACAGTGCTTCTCAACATAGGGGTCGGGACCCCGGGGGAGGGGGCACGAGGGGGTGTTAGAGAGGTCACCAAAGACCACCAGAAAACACAGTATTTTCTGTTGGTTATGGGGTTTCTGTGTGGGAAGTTTAGTGCAATTTCATCATTGGTGGAGTTCAAAATGCTCTTTGATTGTAGGTGAACTGTAAATCCCGGTAACGACAACTCCCATATGTCAAGGTCTATTTTCCACAAACTCCGTCAGTGTCCACATTTGGGTAGATTCATGCCAAGTTTGGTCCAGCTCTATCATTGTTTGAGTCCACAGTGCTCTCTGGATTTAGGTGAACTACAACTCCCAAACTCAAGGTCAATGCCCACCAAACGCTTCCAGTATTGGTCATGGGAGTTCTGTGTGCCAAGCTGGGTTCAATTTCATAGTTGATGGAATTCAGAATGCTCTTTGATTGTTTGTGAACTATAAATCCCAGCAGCTACAACTCCCAAATGACAACATCAATCCCACCTAACGAAATTTGGGCATATCGGGTATTTGTGCCAAATTGGGTCCAGTGAATGAAAATAGATCCTGCATATTGGAGGTGAACCTGGCGAAGACGGAGATCTTGTGGCTGGGCCGCCCGGGGGAGATCCAGCTGCCGGCGTTTGATGGCGTGGTGCTATGCTCGCAGCCTTCAGTCAAGAGCCTCGGGTCCGGTGGACTCCCAGCTGTCTATGGAGGCGCAAATTGCTTGTGCCTGCAAGACAGCCTTCTACCACCTGCGGCAAGCAAAACGTCTGACTCCCTACCTCTCCCGTTGCGACCTGGCCACGGTGATCCAAGCAACGGTCATCTCGAGACTTGACTACTGTAACGCGCTGTACATTGGCCTACCTTTGTTGGCGATCCGGAAACTTAAACTGGCGTAGAACGCGGCAGCACGCCTGCTGCTGGGGGCTACTAGGATAGCCCACATAACACCTCTCCAGCGCGATCTGCACTGGTTGNCGATAGAGTTCGGGTCTCCTTCAAAGTGTTAGTTTTGACTTTCAAGGCCTTACATGGTTTGGGGCCAGTGTACTTGAGGGAGCGGCTTATCCCATATGTTCCCAGAAGATCATTGCGTTCAGAGGGTCTTAACATGCTTGAGGTCCCAGGGTTGAAGCTCTATAGGCTTTCCAGCACACGGCAGAGAGCGTTTATTGTGGCTGCTCCGGTTTTGTGGAATTTGCTCCCAGCCGAGATAGCCCTGCGAGACCTGATGGCCTTCCGCAGGTCCTGCAAGACCTGGTTGTTCAGGCAGGCCTTTGGTGACTGACTGGCGCCTGAACTGACAACCTCCTATCTAGCCGTGCTGCCTCTGCGCTTGTACGAGTCAGCTTGTTCTGACCCGTTGTGACTGATGTATGTTTAATTAGGATTGTTTTAGAGTGTTTTTATGATGTTTTAGTCTTTTATGTGCTTTTTATATGTTGGAAACCGCCCTGAGCCTTGGGAAGGGCGGTTAAGCAAATCGAAATTAAATAAATAAATAAATAAATAAATATCAGATATTTACATAATGATTCACAACCATTGCAAAATTACAGTTATGATGTAGGAACAAAAAATATTTTATGGTTGGGGGGTCACGACAACATGAGGAACTATATTAAGGGGTCACGGCATTATGTTTGTTTTGTTTTGTTTTTTGCACAAGGAAAACCAATCTGTTCAAATGGAAACAATGGTGATATATTCTCCCCTACCCACACTCAGGGGCGGTCCTACTGGTAGGCCAAGGACGCCGCCGCGTGGGGGGCCATCTGGTATGGCCGCATTCCCCCACCCGCCAGACAGCCCTTTCTCCCTCCCTGCTTCGGGCTTCGGCGTTTTTTTCGGCTCGGGACTCCTGCCAAGGCTCCCTTCCCTAGCTGGCATTGGGTTCAAACCGTATCAGATAGAGCTATGGGGCGCGGGGAAAACCAAGCCCTCTCGTTGGCTCTGCTCGGGGCTCCGCTTCTCGGCAGCATCCCTTCCTCTCAGCGCCTCTCTGCTTCCCTGGCCGCCCTTTGCAATCTCACAATCCCCAATAAAACACGCCGAGCTGCCCCTCTTCACCCTCGGTGAGATCCGCTCCCCTCTTCCCCTGCCCTACTTGCTTGCTTCCTTGATTTCCACCCAAGTCGGATCTAGAGAGGGATGCCTTGCCTTGCTCCTCAGGCTTTCTTTCCTGGTTGAGGAGGAGAAGGAGGAGCTTCTGGGCATGCGCAAAGGGGGGCAAAATAATGTTTTTTTTTGGGGGTGCCAAAATAATGTTCGCTACCATTTAAAATGACCTTAGACCGCCCCTGCTCACACTGTACCCATTTGGGTCTTCCTTCCTTTCCTGCCTCTGCTTTAACTGTGTTCTTTCCACTACCTTTAAGGTCTGAAAGTCTCTTCCTTGTGACACTTCATGTTCTCCAAGTATCTTAACCATATCCATCAGCATCTATTTGTATTTCAGACCTTTGATTCCTGTCCTTATATCCGGCAATTGGTTCTAATGTTGCTTGCTTGATATCGTGTGATGTTATTATCATCCTTTATTGACCAGCTGTCTGTAGTCATTTATAAATATATAAATCCAACGTTGTAAGCTGAAAATGGTCTATTCTGCATTAATAGACTGATAGAGAATGGCATTCAGAATGCCAGGGTCTTTGGGCAAGGGTGTTTACTATCCGATAGATAGGAGCTGGTTGTAGGTTAAACGTTGGACATTTGGACTGGTTTGTGTTACTGCTTCATTTTGCAGATGGATGATTTCAATATTGACTTTTGCTAATGTGGACATCATTTTAAGGATATTTGTTATTGATTTTGACAGAAAGAACAGAATGTACAACCCAAAACATAAAACAAAAAAGAAGACAGATAGAAAAATACACACACACACACACACACACATATAGAACTAGACACTAATAAAAATAATACACTTTATTCCGCTCTATGTACCCGCAGGGACACAGAGCGGATTACAACATACTAGGCCTGGGCAATCATGGTTCTAAATGGTTCTAAAGTACTTACAAAACTAAAGTTCTGGTGGTGAACACTAGGTGGCGCTGGTGCTTTGCTTCTACAGTGTTGCTAAAGTTCTGGTGGTGAACACTAGGTGATACTGGTGCTTTGCTTCTACAGTGTTGCTAAAGTTCTGGTGGTGAACACTAGGTGGCGCTGGTGCTTTGCTTGTACAGTGTTGCTAAAATTCTGGTGATGAACACTAGGTGGCGCTGGTGCTTTGCTTGTACAGTGTTGCTAAAGTTCTGGGGGTGAACACTAGGTGGCGCTGGTGCTTTGCTTCTACAGTGTTGCTAAAGTTCTGGTGGTGAACACTAGGTGGTGCTGGTGCTTTGTTTCTACAGTGTTGCTAAAGTTCTGGTGGTGAACACTAGGTGGCGCTGGTGCTTTGCTTCTACAGTGTTGCTAAAGTTCTGGTGGTGAACACTAGGTGGCGCGGGTGCTTTGCTTCTACAGTGTTGCTAAAGTTCTGGTGGTGAACACTAGGTGGCGCTGGTGCTTTGCTTCTACAGTGTTGCTAAAGTTCTGGTGGTGAACACTAGGTGGCGCTGGTGCTTTGCTTCTACAGTGTTGCTAAAGTTCTGGTGGTGAACACTAGGTGGCGCTGGTGCTTTGCTTCTACAGTGTTGCTAAAGTTCTGGTGGTGAACACTAGGTGGCGCTGGTGCGTTGCTTGTACAGTGTTGCTAAAGTTCTGGTGGTGAACACTAGGTGGCGCTGGTGCTTTGCTTCTACAGTGTTGCTAAAGTTCTGACGGTGAACACTAGGTGGCGCTGGTGATTTGCTTGTACAGTGTTGCTAAAGTTCTGGTGGTGAACACTAGGTGGCGCTGGTGCTTTGCTTGTACAGTGTTGCTAAAGTTCTGGCGGTGAACACTAGGTGGTGCTGGTGCTTTGTTTCTACAGTGTTGCTAAAGTTCTGGTGGTGAACACTAGGTGGCGCTGGTGCTTTGCTTCTACAGTGTTACTAAAGTTCTGGTGGTGAACACTAGGTGGTGCTGGTACTTTGTTTCTACAGTGTTGCTAAAGTTCTGGTGGTTAACACTAGGTGGCGCTCGTGCTTTGCTTCTACAGTGTTGCTAAAGTTCTGGTGGTGAACACTAGGTGGCGGTGGGGGATTGAGTGTAAAGAGTTGCTAAAGTTCTGAGTGTGACCACTAGGTGGCGCTGGTGCGTTGCTTCTACAGTGTTGCTAAAGTTCTGGTGGTGAACATTTCAGAACTCTAACAAAACTTTCAAAATTGCATTATTAATGGCAGTTCCTAATTGATTCTGTCTTAAAAATAGCCAATAATGAAATAATAATGAAGTTTTGAAAGTTTTGTTAGAGTTCTGAAGAGAGGAAAAGGATGGGCGCTGTGCAGAACACGCCCCCTTCCTCTCCTCAACTCCACTCATGCCATACAGCCCCGTTGGCATGGGCAGAGCTGAGGTGAAGGGGGTGGGCATTGCTGTTTCCAGGCAATGCCTACCCCTTCCTCTCCTCAACTCCGCCCACGCCAACGGGGACAAGTGGCAACCGAATGCCAGGGTAATGCCACCGCCCCCTTACTGGGCTTCAGTGCCCCCCCCCCCAATTTCATCAGAGGCTGTTACAGCCCCCCTGGAACGGGCAACCGCCCAACAGGGGGTGGTAGCGCCCTCTTTGAGAATCACCTCTTTAAACAGTTCAAATCTTCATTGCAAAATACCACTCTTTTCTCCCTCCAATAATTTACTGACAGGATCTCCTCTCTGCCTGGTCCTACTTTGGATCTAACTCTCGACACCTCTGCACACTATCTTCCCTGATAGCTATAGAACCTAACTCTGCTAGCTACCTGACCACTTTCAGGCTTCTTTAACACTAACTCCCCCCACTGCTCTCTAACACTCCTCCTACTTCTCCTCTGACTCCCATACTCCCTGTGGGAGAAGGTTGGAGTAGAAATAAAGTAAATAAATAAAATAAACTGCTGTCAGAGTTTAAAATGGATTTTTTTCTTTTTCTAAGTTAGGCTCCGCCCCTTCTCTGCCAGCCAATCCTAACTCCCCTCAATTCTCTCCAGGCTTACTCCTTAGGCATGCCCCCTTTTGAAAATGAGATCCTAATATGGATGCCCCCAGGCAACTATCTTAAATTGGTTGCCAATTTCTTGGGCCTACTTTTTCACCATCGTATCCAGCTGCATGTTTTAGCCATCTCCGGTTGTAGCTTCTAATAGTCAGTCTTCGATGGTATGCTAGCTCTAAGGCAGGGGTGGGCAATTATTTTTTCCAAGCGGCCACACGAGAGCCAAAAAATATTATGGAGGGCCGCACCTAAAGGCGGAACTACAGTCTAATCTACATAATTTATTTATTATTTACTATATTTACTATATATTATACATCATTAATATTCATATTAATATATCAAGAAATATTCATATATTATTAGTATTAATATCATAATTATTATATTATAGTATATATATAGACATTATAATATATTGAAATTATAATATAACATTATATTATTTAATTTATAATTATTATATTATTATACAATTATTATAAAATACAAATAAAAACCACTTAAATTAAATTAAATTAAATTCAAGAAGACAAGGTGCGAACCAAGATGGAATGGCCCAATGGACCCAGCCCAGAGGATGGCAAAGCGGACCCAGCCGCCGCCACAGCAGAGGAGAGCAGAGCAGCAGGCGATCGGAGGCTGCAGGCCTCCGCCCGCTCTCGCCCCCAGCCATTCCCCAGCTGATTGCCCTGCCATGGAGTGCCTGCCATCCCTGGAGGCAATCCAGGCCTGCAGGGGGAGCAGTCAGTGATCTGAGGCGGCTGATCACCCTGGCGACCCGGAAAGACGATCAAGTCTTACGGGTTGCCAGGCGATCAGCCGCCATAGGTCGCCGAATGCTCCCGCTTCAGGCCCGGATCGCCTCCAGGGATGGCAGGCACTCCAAAGCCGCCGCTCCTCCAGCCTGTCTGCCGACACAGACCCCACAGAGCCCGTGATGGGATGGTGGCGGTGACACCCCTTCCTCTTGGCCCCGCCCCCGACGCCCTTCTCCCCGGGTTGGACAGAATCGGCTGCCGGGCTGCATCTGGCCCGTGGGCCGTAGGTTGTCCACCCCTGCTCTAAGGCAGTGTTTCCCAACCTTTTTTGAGCCGCGGCACACTTTTAACATTAAAAAAATCCGGGGCACATCACCAACCAAAATGACACTCTAACACAGTAAGAACGGCTGGGGTTGGTGGCCTGCTGGGAGCAGCTGCTTGAGTGCCAAAGCCAGGAGGGTGGAGCCAGGCTGTGCCATGCCCCCTACCCCCAGCTTCACCTCTCCCAGCAGCTGCTCCAGCCTTGAGGGGGCAGTGCCAAGCCAGCAGTGCCAGAGCCAGCACAATGCTGGCTTGGCACTGTCCTCAAGGCTGGAGAAGCTGCTGGGAGTGCCGAAGCCGGGGGGAGGGGGCAGAGCCAGGCCGCGCCATGCCCCTCCCCCTAGCTTCAGCTCTCCTACAGGCCGCGCCATGCCCTGCCCCTCCCCCCAGCTTCAGGTCTCCTACAGAGGAGGAGCATGAGGAGCATGAGCGGTGGACGGGCTTCAGTGGGCGGGGCTCCTCCACACGGCTTCAGTGAGCGAGGGGCGAGAGTCATGGTGGGAGTCATGGCGGATTGGAGGCTGGCTGGGGAAATGGCCGAAGGAGGCGGTGCCCCGGTCCCTTCTTTTTTTCTTAGCTACTTCCTGGCCCTTCCTCCTCCCAAGCAGCAGGAGTTCGGCAGGAGGGGGGAGGAAGGGGACAGAGTTTTTCTCGCGGCACAGCAGGAGGTCTGTCACGGCACACTAGTGTGCCACGGCACACTGGTTGAGAAAGACTGCTCTAAGTGTGCAAAAGGATTGTGACTTTTAGCCGTTGATGTGCTCATCCTTCACTGATTTGTCTGGTCTTCCAAATTATCTTTCAGTTACCCAAAAGACCTTTCAATATCATACAATTGGAAATGTTACATTTTAAACATGCATTGGTGGGTTTTTGTAGAAATGGCAAAATATGGCTCTGGCTCTTATTCTCCTACTTCCCCAGTTAATGTACCTTCCTACAATCCGACAAGAACAAAAAGTCAGAGGAAGGCAGAAATTTGTAGCGCTATCTCTTGAGATAGAAATGAGCACCATAAATTCCTCCTGCAGGTGCTTGATGTCCGCACTAAATTTTGGGAGGAAAACGTACAGGGCTCTGGAACACGGAATTTGTCGGAAAACTTTGAAAAGTAAGTCAAAAGAGAAGAACAACTAGCAGCGGTCATAGCCTAAGTCTCCAATATTTGTATGTTAACAGTTTAGGAAATTGACTCGGTTACAGAAAACCATCATAAATAAACCTTTCCACCTACTTATGAACTTACTCCCCAGGAGGACTCCAGGAACTCCCCCAGCTCCCACAATCAGAGAGCTTGTACTATTGCTCTCGGTATCAATCCTCAGATGATGATGATGAACTCAGATGCCGTAGACCAGAGGTTCTCAAATTCTTTAAACCCTGGAATCATTTTTGGACCAAATGTTTCTCATAGCACCCCAAGAAATGTTTACTATATATTATATTATATGTAATCTATCTATCTATGTATATAATAAAAGTCAGTGTTTGCGGGCGGTGGTATGGAGGGAGGAATATGTGCCAGCGTTAGATTGGTTGGCACTGTGGAATTATTTGCATAAAGGACACCGATTGGCCAGCCTCAGAACTCCAACATTCTAAGGCAAGCCGGAGGGGGAAAAGGCCTCAGGCAGTCAACCACTGCGGCCCACATCAATGACGGATCAGGACAAAACTTGGCAAACAGGGGGCAATGGCCTACTACAACCTGGTGTGGTTTTAGGGCAGGAGGGGCCACGAATGATGGGATTTGCAGTACCTTCACATCATTCACTTCCCAAACAACACTGTAGCCCCTATAAATAACAGACCAGGCCCAAAATTGACAGCAAGGCTTCCTTAACTTGATTTTCTTGACTAGGCCTCAGCTCGTGGGATATTGTTAGGCTTCCTCAAATTGATTTTCCTGACTACGCCCGCAACAATGACAGATCAAGACCAAACTTGGCACACAGACCCCCCCAAGATGCACCCTACATCCTGGTGCAGTTTGAGGGAGGATGGACCATGGATGATGGGACTTGCAGTACTTTAATTCATTCCTTAGAGCACTGTGGCCCACACCAATGATGCTCCAATCAGGACCAAACTTGGCACACAGAGTACCCATGACCCACTCTACATCCTGGTGCAGTTTTGAGTGGGATGGACCACGGATGATGGGAGTTGAAGTACCATCACTCACTTTCTGAGACCGCCGCGACCCTCATCCAATGACTGATCAAGACCACACTTGGCACACAGAGCCCCCCATGACCCACTCTACATCCTGGTGCAGTTTGGAGAACGGGGGACCATGGATGATGGGACTTCTACTTCCTTCCCACACTTCCAAAGACCACTGCAACCCTCATCCAGAGAATGATCAAGACCAAATGTGACACACAGAGCTCCCCAAGACCCTCTCTACATCCTGGTGCTGTTTGGAGGGGGATGGACCATGGCCAATGGGACTCGCAGTACCTTCACTAAGTTCCTGAGACCACTGCAAGCCACATACACATCTAATGGGAACCAACCTTGGCACACAATGCCTACCTTCAATAACCCGGGCACCGCTGGGTCCTCAG
>JARBWK010002356.1:0-15314 GCA_030556195.1 Anolis apletophallus
GGGAAGGAATCTGATCACTGAAATAGGGTGCCCCTCATTGGCACTTCTGGAATTTTCTATAAGTAGCTATAGTGCATGGACCACAATTCAGACAACGTTGGAGAAATCAACAAGCAGCTGCCTGGTAGGATCTCAGTGCAAAAAGGCAACAATAGAATTGGGAATGTGAAAATTGGCACTGAAAACTTTGTGGCATAACAAGAACAAAAAAAGTGACTTATGACAAGGAAGTAGGAAGCAGTGTGAAAAAGACACAGCTTAACAATGTTCTTTTCTTAGTACAATATCTAAAATCTTCCAGTCAACATGACCAACTTGAGAGCTGGTCCAAAACCTAACATTTCCAGACAGCACAATTTGATAAAAGCTTAAACTTAAAGGGAAATCTTATACCTATATACTTATATTGAATTAATCAACTTCAGCAGAAAATATTCTGATATGAAAAAAAATGAACTGTAGCATCCACACAATAGATTCTGAAATACATGTTATTAGAAGAAAATGCATGAAATGCTGTGGATAATACAATGTGCTAATTGCCTCTCACCATTACTCTACACTTCTATAAAAGGAAACCTGCAGTTCATATTTCAAAATAGATAAGTCAAGTCAAGTAAAACGTTATTTGTATCGGGGCGGCTAACAACATGGATGGCAGCCATGGATGCCACACAAATACACAAAAATACGAATACATAATACAGTAGAGTCTCGCTATAGATTTTTTAAATCATCAAAGAAAGATGTTAGTAAAGGTAAAGGTTTCCCCTTGATATTAAGTCTAGTTGTGTCTTAATCTGGGGGTTGGTGCTCATCTCCATTTTTAATTCGAAGATCTGGCATTGTCTGTAGACGCCTCCAAGGTCATGTGGCCGACATGACTACATGGAGTGCAGTTACCTTCCTGCAGAAGCAGTACCTATTGATCTACTCACATTTCTATGTTTTCAAACTGCTAGGTTGGCAGAAGCGGGGCCTAACAGCAAGTGCTCACCCTGCTACCTGGATTCGAACCGCCAACCTTTCAGTCAGCAAGTTCAGCCGCTCAGCAATTTAATCCACCGCACCACCAGGAGCTTCCCAAGAAAGATTTTACTGGAGTTTATATTGTACTAATACCGGTAGTTGTTTTGAATATTCAAATATTATTCATTATTTATACATATAGGAACACAGAAACATAAGACTGATGATAAACAATGACATGCATGCTAGATTTGTAGAACATATTGCATAGCTTAAAGGGGTCTTAAATTAAAGATAGCATGTCAATACTAATCAAGTCAAATTTACTCTGACTTCAAAATAAAAAATAGCACTGGTATTCAGAATTTCAAAAGAAATAGAAAAGGAGTAGGATTATCAGCCTGCCATAAACATGTTTCAAATTCCCACATTTACTTTCACCCAAAAGAAAACTCCATTAAAATGTACAGCTGTAAATATTTAGGACAAATTTTGTGTAATTTGTTTAATTTGCATAATAAATCCTCACTTCAGAGATCATGTTACCATGGGGTTTGGCAAAGAACAAGCCATCCAGGAGTGCTCTACACAGGCCACACACTTGGGAAAACATAAAGGAATTATGTTTATTTAATTATCAGGATGTTAATCTGCCCTTCTTTCAAATATAACAGTTTGATCAATAATGAATATATGAGAAACTATAACTGGAAAAGTATAAGAAAAAACATGCCAGTTATAATTATAAATGTTAGAGACATATTATAGTAATGCAATTATTATCATTGTGTTCCTTCAAGTATAAATACAGGGCTGCTTAGACTTGGCCCTATAAATGCGATTGGTAGGTTACATACCTGTGACCATCTTTCTTTGAGTAGAGCTCTGTGAATCCACACTTATGAAGTCTGCGCGCCAAAGCAGGCTTCCAACGGAAACTTCCCTAGTTTGAAATGTTTTGGCGGTAGCCCCGCCCAGCGGGCCCGGAGGGCATATAAGCCGCTCCATGCACGCCCACCCCATTCCTGCGCCACGTGTGCAACGAGGAAGGGGCGGTTTGAGAAAGAGGGGCCGGCCGGCCGGGTTAGTGTGGATTCACAGAGCTCTACTCGAAGAAAGATGGTCACAGGTATGTAACCTACCATTTTTCTTCGTAGGCTCTGTGAATGCACACTTATGAAGAGTTAGCAAGCTAAGGTTCCTAGGGAAAGACCTAATGAGGGGAATAAATTACATAGGGATTCAGAATCCAACTGGGATGGGAGAATTATAAGGCAAACAGTAGATTAAGATTAAGAAGAGTAATAATAATGGATTGTTGGTAGAGGGGGTTTTATACTGAGATTGATTGTATCCTAACTCACTTGGAACGAATTGTGTGTGTTTTTTTAAATCAATTAATTAATTCACTAATAGATTTAAAGTGTAAGAATTGTTAATTTAATCGGATATGGATTGATTGACACTCTCTTGGAATAGATTCTGAAATTTAAAGTAACTGCAAAGAAAGGTACTTAAGAAACAAACCCCAGTTGGAAGCCATAGTAATGTAGGTCTCAGGTGCACTGAAAGATATAAAGAAGTTAAAAATAGATCTAAGTACAAAGGAGAAAATGTAGAAAAGGGAAAGTTGGGGGGAAAAGTAGAACCCATGGAAAAGGAGAATTATAATTATGGGAAGAACATAGAAAGTCTTAAACTCAGTGAGATGGAATACAAGCATATATTATGAAAGGTTATGGGACAAGAAGGACAGATATTAGAGAAATGGTTAACTAATTAAACTTAAAAGTAATGGAAATGCTAGAGAGAGAAGTGCACAGGGAAGTGGACAAAATTTCAGAATCCAGACTAACCACACAAAAAGAATAAGGTTCTTCGGACGTGATAATTAATTTTAAATAAAGAATATGTGAGGTGGTCTGGAGGAAATCTAACACATACCTATAAATCTTAGAGAAGCTAGAATAATGATCCTTGAAATTCCCAACCAATATTTCAAAGAGAAGATAAAAGTATTTCCCTCTCACTAATGAACTCAAGCATCTGAATATTAGGTTTAGGTGGGAAAGAAATGAAGGAAGCATGGGGATCTACTAAGATGAGGAGATTTACTTTAGAGTAGGAATGAGATTTAGAGAAGGAAAGGAAGACATAATCTTAGCTCTCCGCGCTTGAAGGAGGGAGAGAAAGAACACAATAATAATAATAAGTATATATATATATATATATATATATATATATATATATATATATATATATAAAAGAATGAAAAGGAAATGTCAACTCCCCCCCGATCCTGAGGTGAAACTGCCTCAGAACCTGACCCCCGGAATCCACCAGAAGAGGAAGGAAAAGAAGAACAAGATGAGGACAATATTGCTGATTCTGAGATGTAAAACTAAATAAAGAGAGGTTCAACATTGTGATGAAGGGTAATGGAAATGTAGAGAAAGTTTGTTGTGCTCCTTATAACAGCGGCTAGGATTGCATTTGTAAACTTGTGGTAGTAGAACCCCCAACCTTTAAAAAGAATACGGGAGAGAAAATGAGATAGAAGAAATGTATGAATTAAAATATTGGTTGTGGTAGAACAATGGCAAAGAGACTAAAGACAGATTGGACTTAAGTTAATGATTAGTTAGTGGATATTGAATATGTAAAGTACTACTGTCAGACATTCACTTTTAAAAATAAGAGCATTGGGGATGCCCTGTGTTTAAAATGAAATTAAAGAATATATGTAACTAGTGTGGAGCTAGAATGGAAGTCAACATATTCCCTTTTCCCTTTCCCCTCCCCATTTTCCTACTGTGATCTTGTATGTTTGATAAAATGGAAACTTTCAATAAAAAGCATTTCAAAAAAAAAAAGAGTTAGCAAGCTAAGGTTCAGGATGGTGGGAACAAACCGACCAAAGTATAGGAACCAAACAATTTTATTGCAACAAACCCTCATGATCAATGACCATAATAAAAAATAAATAAGGATGGAAGGCAGGCTCCCAATCCTTGTAAACAAGTGCAACAAGCACCATTCATGGCAGGCACGCAGGCCTCACATTACTGAAAGTGCACACAGAAAGTGCAAACATGTAAACATCATAACATGCCCTGTCGGGCGAAGCGCGCTAATAAATATGACACAGTGACCTGAGAACATAGGACACGGTACATAACTTAAACATTGGTCCCAGCCCAGGCTCCAGTAACATAACCTGACGACCCATGAAAGTGGGACGTGGAACGAAGGTCTAGGGAACAACAGGCCCCTGAAGTGACACTAGTGACTCGATTGGATCGAAGGTATGGTCCTTGATCCAACACCCCGAAATTCCCTAAGGGTGAGGGGTGAGCACCGATCGACGAAGGCCGCCCTACCATGTAGAGTATCCACACGATAGTGGGAAATAAACGTAGAGGGGTTGGCCCAAATGGCCGCCCTGCAAATAGAGTCCAGCGGGATAACGTTAAGGAAAGCGGTCGAGTGGCAACCGCCCTTGTTGACCTACCCTTGACCCGCGGGGGTTGAGGTTGGCGGGCTATCTGATAGCACAGCTCAACCAGGGACGCTACCCAATTAGAGAGTCTCTGTGACGACTCACCGCCCATTAGGGGGTGGTACCGCCCACTTTGAGAATCAGTGCTCTAGAATCATCTGAAGGACCCAATAAATTTCTAGACAAGCTGTTTTTTCCCCAGGCATGGATAAATGAAACCACAAATACGTGTTCTGTATTGTGGGAGCGGGGTACACATTTTGGAACAATGAATACCTTTTTAATATATTTCTATTTGTTTTGTTAAAATGCAAGGCCTTCCATTTCACATGGGTTGCACAGTGAACAGAAGACCAGTCTTTGTGAGATCACAGATAAATCTTATTCTCCATGCTTTCAATCTTGTTTTTGTATTCCGCCTTCTCTCTAATCAGCTCAATGCAGCTTATCCCCATTTTAAAATCACATCAACCTGGTAAAGATGGTCAGGCTTAAATAGAGTTTTTGGACCAGGATTTCCTAGTGAGATTCATGGACCATAAAAAAAGAAAACCTGGATCTCTTAACTCTCAGGAAAACCTTCTAACTCCTACATTACATTAATCTCCATAGTGCCCAACCAGATGTTTCCCTTCTCTCTCTTTTTCATTAGTACCTGAAAAACAGGGTGACATTTCCACTTCTAAAATCAGAAATCTCAATCAACTCTCACAGGACTGAACTACCGTGGATTCAAATACACATAATTTCAGTGATTTCTGGGTGAAAATTTTTGGAAAAGCATCAGCTATCTCTCAGGGAACTGCATGTGGCCCACAGGCTATACATTCCCTACAGGCATGTAGCCAGGGGGTGGCTAAGGGGGCTTCAGCCCCCCCGAAATTCTCAGGGTGGTCCGCGAGAAGGCCTTACTGGTACATTATTTAAACTATTATGTTTATTCATATCATGATATGATCACCATGCTCATTATATCCCACCTTCATGGGGTTATTGGGATAACAATACAAAAGATTTCCTAGGGTAAACCCTCTTCCACCCAGTCTCAGCCCCCCACCAAACTCAGCCCCGGAACCAAAATCCTGGCTACGGCCCTGATTCCCTACATCCACTTTTATAACAAAACCCATCAAGCTTGGGCAGGAGATGCTCACCAGCCATTTCCTGTGTTGGGTGAAAGGCAGGATATAAATTATATAAATAATTCACACAAAATTCTAGGCGGAGAATATTACATGTAGGCACTAGAGCCCTACTACAGCCCCCAGGTCCTCTATCCCCCTCCAACCTACTGCAATGGCTTCCCGCAAACACACAACACAGGGGGGGAAATCCTCTTAGTATCCCATTGCATCTTCTAGGCTTAGTCGATTTACATCATTTTCCTCTTACTTCCTCCTCATCTATTATAGGCCCATAGGAGGCTTTGTCTAAAATGAAAAGACTACACCTGGTCTTGGTCATTCTGACAAATAACAATGGGCTTAAAATGATTGGGAAGGGTTTTATGGGGAAGGGAGTATTGCTAATCATATGATCTAGATATTGTGATTTGTGCTTAAGGAGCAACAATGCAATGTATAGTTGCACAGGTGAGTTGAGGGACAAGTGTGGTCCTCTGAGATCCCAAAGGCAAATGCAGCCCGTCTAGTCTATGGAAGTTACAGCCCTTTGCTATTAGACTTCACGGGGCTTATAAGACACCAATGAGAGCTGGGCAAAATGTCAATGAAAACATGCATTACAGCTGCACAAACTCCTTTAGCCTAGCAAGAAGTCCAATTAGTATTTAAATTGGGGAAATTCCAGAAAGACAAACCAGACTGGCAGCAAAATCGACAAATACTGTAGTAATCATGCACAACAGACAAAAATGCCTATAATACGGACTAGGTTTCCTGACCTCCCAAACAGGAGCTGAGACTTTGAAAATGAAAGCCAAACTGGCCATGTAATAGAGTTAGATACATGCTGTCTGGAGCAGTTCTCAAAGTGGTGGTCACTGTACTAGTGCCAGTCAGCAAGCCATTGGCTGCTAATCCATGCTGAGTTTCCAAGAAAGAAACAGTGATAGCCAACAAACACAAATGATGTTTATGTGTATGTGCCATCACATTGCCAATCAACATATTGTGACCCTATGATTTTCACAGGGTTTCTTAAGTAAGGAATATTCAAAGATCTGAAATATAGCCTACAGCAACTGGTATCATTGGCGGTCTCCATTCCAAATTTTAACCAGGGCTGATCATATGAGTCTTTGTATGGGAACATCAGAGAGAGAAATATGTCAATTCCCCACATAAGATAGCCTGAAAAGTACTAAAGGGTTCTTTCTTCTAATGTTGGGAGTGACTCACACCTTGTAGGCAAGAGCAGAGGTTCTTATCAACTCCGAAAATGTTAAGTAAACAACAAAAGGAACTGTTGACACTCAGCCCAGTAGCTTATAAGTACTGTACACATGTTGTCTATTTTTTCAGAGTGAATAAATATGTCTATTCATAATTAGTCATCCTTTATGATGATAAAGCAGGCTGAACCTTAGCCATAATGTGTCCATGTCCACTGCAGAAGTCCAGTTCACTACAATCATATCAAATACTCGTTGAGAACAAATATATCTGCTATAAGATATTCTTCCTTTTTCCTTCCATTTTCCCCAGCATCATCTTCTCCAAGCTTTCCTGCCTTCTCATTATGTAGCCAAAGTACTTCATCTTTGCCTCTAATATCCTTCCCTCCAGTGAGCAGTCAGGCTTTATTTCCTGGAGTATGGACTAGTTGGATCTTCTTGCGGTCCAAGGCACTCTCAGAATTTTCCTCATCACCAAGTGCAGAGCTCAAATGAACTGAAGGCCCAACCCTTGCCTTGCAAGATTGCAAAAGGGTTTAGGATTCCCATGCTTAAATTACAAACCCAGTATCTCATATATAACATCAAATCTATTTAAATCCAGAACTTAGAAAGCTATTTTTAAAGTATTTTTGTTCCTCTTGTGACAATGATTAAGCAATGTGTTGCCATTACAGTATTTGTTGCAATATTTAGAAATAATTTTGGTGTGCAGTTTGTCCCATTATTTTATCGATAAGAGAGTGACCTGTCTGGCAAAGTTTCACTAGGGGCCCTTTCAGAAGGGCCAAAACTCCAAGAGGAATTCGAGGTGGAGGCCATACAGCTGGCTTAACCCTTGTGCTTCTGCAAGGGTGGTGTCCAGATACTCACCCCTGATGATTCGAGATGAGCAGGGGTGGACATGGGCACTACAAGCATTCTCCTCCCTGCCCTCCTGCAGGCTTTTCCCCTCACTCCCCATTCCCTTGGAACAGCCAAAGGAAGGCTTTGGGTAGGAGAGGGGAGATTTCTCCTTCAATGCAACCTGATGATTCTTCCAGGGAGGAGAAAGAGAGGAAAAGGCTCCAGGCCTGTATGGAAGGCATCCTTCAGTAAGTTGAGAGTGAAATGGGGTCAGGAGGGAGTCCAGATAGGAGGGAAGTAAGGAAAGCATGGGTTTTCCATGCCTGAAAGGATACGCAGGCATGGAAAGGTGCGTGTTTCTCAAGAGGAATTGGGCTTAAATGACAGCTTTTAAATACATGTTTTTCATCCTTTAACCTGATTCCTTGGCTAAACGTCATTTAGTCATCACCACCACCCTTTTTGATCTATTTAACCCAGGTTATAATGCATGAGTAGAAGGGCCCTCAGAATGCCTCTTGGAAGGCCTTAGGAGGTCTTTAAAAGCAATAGTAAAAGTAACCAAAACCATTTCACTCTAATATATACTCACACATGAAATATTCATCATATTGATTTTGAACAGGAAATTCATTTTGTTTTTGTTACTAAAACAAAAAGGTCACCTTCTCTGCCTCCCTCCACTCTGAGCATTCAACATTGGGGAGACAGGTTGTGCTTGTCTTACTTGCCAGAGCAACTTCTTGCTATATTAAAATGGGTAGGTGGCATTTTTCAACCAGTTGAAGTTTCTGGTAAGTTGGGTACATCATGGAGATTAAACATGATGTCCAATTGTTTCTTCAAAATTTGCAAATGGAAGCTATCACCTCCATACCTGAAGAGTACTGGTAACTAAGTTTATAGAGTGAAAGACAGACTGCCTCCTGAACTGACAGCCTCACTTTGCCTAACAGTAGGGTTAGCCCTGTTTAGCTGTATGAGTGTGGCCTGTGTGATTCACAGTATGGAGTGCACATGTTGGGCCCATTTAGAATCTGTCCTTTTAGGATTGTGCTCGCTCAGGAATGTCAGGAACTTCAATGCTTTCCAGTAAAGACGCTACAGAACTGCTGCTTCTTCCAGTGGTAGTTTATTGAAGACACAAAGCCTATAAAGCTGAAGCACCCGCTTCCCATCACCACAATCCTTATATACTAATCCCTCCCCCATGCAATGCCTGGAGAGGGTTGCATCCTGACTCAGCAATCCCAGTGAGTCTTTGCATTACCCAGAGTTCCCTGGGTATTACATCATACCCCAGAGTCTTATCTAGACCAAAGGTCATAGTCCCAGTATATTCAACTGCAAAGAAATAGAGCAAAGTTCATGGTTGAGTCATCTCTCTCTGACTCAGCAACTCAGGTGAAAGTAGTAGCCTCATGGCAGGCTGGGATCTGTCTCTGGCCCCAGGCATAGAGATTCTAGCCCTGACATAACGCCTTCCTCCACCTTCTCCTCCTCCCCCTGAGGAAGACAAAGCAACATTCAAAATTTTGGCATAATTGGGTTAACATATCGTTTTAACAAGTTGCAATGAAACACAGAATAAATTTTCCTCAAGGCCCTTGGCAATATCAATCGGTACGTCACCTCATTCACTCACTCGCTCAGCCACTCTGAATGGTCCCACATACTTTGGGCCCAATTTTCGAGAAGGTAACCCCAACTTTAAATTCTGAGTGGATAACCATACCAAATCCCCTTCCTTATACACATCACCTTCTTGTCGGTTTTTGTCACCAAATCGCTTGTGCAACCCCTGTGCCTTATGCAACGCCTCAGTTACCTCCTTCCACTCTTCTCGAGCTCTATTGTACCATTTCTCCTTATCATCCTCCAGCACTCCTATACCAACTGGTAGTGGAACAACCTCTTGGCCAAATACAATTGAAAATGGAGTCCGGCCTGTAGATGAGTGCACAGATCCGTTATAAGCCACTTCAGCGTATGGCAACAAGTCTGCCCAATTACTCTGCTGGGCATTTACAAAAATTCTTAGATAACTACCCAACGATTTCTGCGTCCTCTCAACACCCCCCATTACAACAGGGATGATAAGCAGTTGTCAACTTCCGGTCTGCTCCTAAGGTTTCCAAGAACCTATCCCAGAAATTTCGCCGTGAATTGCACACCTCTATCGCTAAGCACCTGCTCTGGACACCCATGTAACCGGTATATATGCTGCACATATAACTTAGCCAATTTTTCTGCCGAAGGCAAGCCAGTTAACGGTATAAAATGGGCTTGTTTTTGAAAACATGTCCAGCACAGTCCAGATATACCTATATCCTTTACTAGGGGGCAACTCCCCCACAAAGTCGGTACTAATATGTGTCCATGGCCGCACCGGAGAAGCCACCACCTGGATCAATCCTGGGGGGGCTTAGCAGTAGGTACCTTCCCCGTGCACAAGCCTCACAACTACTCACATAATTCTTTACCGATGTCCTCATTCCTGGCCACCAATATCGGGCTTTGATTGCAAAGAAAGTCTTAGTAAATCCCCAATGCCCTGCTGTCTTGTGGTCATGGAACAACTCCAACACCCTATTCCTTAACTCCGCTGGTACATACAATTTCTCCCGAACTATCTACAATCCCTTGACCCTTTTACATTCCAACTCATGGGCCTTCAACCAATCATCCTTCTCATAACACCTCTGAAACTCTTTTACCCACTCTTCCAGCTCCTCATCCTCCTGCTTTATTTCCAACTTCGCTTGTGCTCGTGTCTGCACCCTCAGACCCCACTGGTCCTTTGTGAACACTCTCCCCACACTTGGAAGAGGATCAGGCCCCACTGCAGGATAACGCGACAATGCATCAGCAACCACATTATCCTTACCCTTTATATGCTTCAACACAAAATTAAACCTAGCCAGATACTGGGCCCATCGTGTAACAATTTAGGAGACAACTTCTGGGGCTCCTAAGAAATTGCAAATTCTTATGATCAGTTAACACTTCAAACGGGTGAACTGCCCCCTCCAAAAAGTGTCTCCACGTCTGCAGAGCATAACGAATAGCAAATGCCTCCTTTTCCCACACTGGTCAATTCCTTTGCTGCTCCCCAAATTTCTTAGAGAAATAAGCACAGGGTTTCAACACCCCTTCCTCGTCCTTCTGTAACAAAGCTCCTCCATATGCCCAAGCGGAAGCATCACTCTGTACCACAAAGGGTTTTGCTGGATCTGGATGCACAAGCAAAGGACCTTTAGTGAAAGCTACCTTTAAAGAATCAAAAGCCTTTTGACACTCTACAGTCCAACCCAACCTGGCACCAGGCGCCCTCACCTTCCTAGCCTCACCCTTACCTTTTGTCTTGAGCAACTCTGTAAGAGGCAAAACAATATTAGCAAATCCGGAAATAAAAGACCGATAAAAGTTAGCCATCCCCAAAAAGCCTGTAACTGTCTCCTTGTTTTAGGAGCTTCCCAAGCCAACACATCTGCCACTTTACCCGGATCCATGGACACACCCTCTCTACTAATTCTATATCCCAGGAAGTCAATTTTGCTCTTGCTAAATTCACATTTATAACTTAACAAACACTCTGGCCTGTCTCAATCTCTCCAATACTTCCCGAACTAACTGCACGTGCGCCTCTTTGGTTTGTGAAACCACAACAATGTCGTCTAAATAATCATACACCCCCTTATACAAAAGGGGATGCAGCACCTCATTAATCAACTGCATAAATATACCGGGTGGCCCGGCCAAACCCAAAAGGCATGACGACCCATTCGTACAGCCCCAAGGGACACAAAAGCAGTCTTCCACCTGTCCGATTCTCGCACCCGCACCATATGGAAGGCATTTATAATATCCATAAAGGCAATGGATAACAATTAATGGTACTTATCGCATTAAGACCCCTATAGTCGATACACAACCTTAATTTCCCATCTTTCTTTTCCCTAAAGAGAACAGGGGCTGCAATAGGGGATTCCGATCTTGGGATGTACCCTTTCTTTAAATAATCATCTATCTGCTCCCTTAATGTAACCATCTCCTTCTCAGACATAGGATAAATCTTTGGCTTAGGGAGTACTGCCCCTTCTTTCAGTTCTACCTTGCACTGTACATTCCTGACTGGGGGCAGATTGTCGGCTAATACAGGGTTGAACACATCTGCTAAGTCAATATATTCCTCAGGAATCTGTGGCTCACCTCCTTTCTTCTCTTCATTCACATACACACCACCATTCGCCACAGGCCGGCACTCTAACGTACCTGCTTTCCAATCTATGATTGGATCAGCCTGTCTCAGCCAAGGCAATCCCAATATAATTTCATGTTCCATAACAGGAGCCACTACACAATCCAGCTCCCCCTCCCAAGTATCAACCTTTCCCTTTAACCCTTTCGTTCCCAATGGAAAGGGCCCTCCTCCCACAAAAGTTCCATCCAACTGGGCAAAATGTACAGGAGCTGGTAATTCCTGAATTTCACATTTCAAATCCTTAACTAATCCAGGACACATAATGTTTTCAGAACACCCGCAATCCACCAATGCTTTATGCGTTTGATATTTTCCTTTCTTTTCCAATTCGATTTTACAAACAATACTTGGGCCCCTTTTCTCACCCCATCCGCACTCTCCATCTTTTCACCCAGGGCACCTCGGGCAACTTTCACATTTTTGGTATCCGGTAACTTTCTTAGATGACATTGGAAGGAATAATGTCGGCTTAGAGCAAATGTAACACAAGCCTTTCCCCACAGTTGGCTTTTGCTAACACTACTCCGCTGGCTCTCGCTTGGTTACACGTCTTGACCCTGCCGAAATCGCCTCGTAGGTCCTACTGCCGACTTCCGCCGTTGCACTTGGGCCAGAATACCTTCTAAGTTACCAGCCAATTGGATCCATCCATCGACATCACCAGGGTCTCCACGATGAAGGCACCACTCCAACAACTCTCGTCGTAATCCGTCTTTAAATAGTTCAAGGGAGGGTTGCTTGAGACCACTCCGCTACCTTGCCCGCAAGGCACATAAACTCCTCCACATACTCCGTTACAGATTTATTGCCTTTGCGTTAACCCCCTCAGAGCTTCTTTGGCCTTTACTCTCTCCAGTGGGTCACGAAATCTGTTCTTCACAGCCCGAAGAAACCCTCTCAATGTCCCCAAACATGGATCCTGTCGATCATGGCACTGCACGTACCAGTCCGCAGCTCTTCCTTTAAGCACAGCTCCCACAGCACGCACTCTGCTGCCTTCACTTGGGTACAAGTGTCCATAATCTTGCATGTGATCGCCAACTGCCGCCACAAAAGGCCACTTTACATGCCTCACCATCAAACTCCACACGGAGCGGCTCCTTCCTTGGACGAACATCACCCCCCAATTGGGGTCTCCATTCCCCTGCTCCATCTCTTCCGGGCATCTGGGCACCAGGCTGGGGTCTCCACTCTCCTAATCCATCCCTTCTAGGCATCTGGGCACCAGGCTGGGATCTCCATCCTCCAGATCCATCCCTCTTGGGCACCTGAATACCTCTTCCCAGTCCTACAGCTTTAGGCTGGACTGAAACCCCTTCATTCACCACTCTCAGCCTGGCACCACCATATGCTGCTCCTCGCGGAACTCCTGACTGGGCATCAACCCCCCACACTCCCGAAGGAGATCTAGGATGGGTTTCAACCCTCTCACTGTCCATCCAAGAATAATAAAATCGCCTCCCTCAGGCGCGACCCCCACATAGAATCTTGGTTCTTAAACATCTGCTGGGACATTCGCTGCAATGTCTTCTCCAAAGCCGCAACTTTGCATCCCAACACCTCCACTTCGTGGGAGAACTCGGCTCAGTAGTTTCACTCCCCGAGTCGCCTCTCTGGACTTACTGTGCACCGCCGCAGCTGCACCCTGAGTCGCACTGGATCCACATGACAAGCTTCCCTGGATCCCTCACGAAGAATATGTCCCTCTGAGCAGCCGCACACCATGCTGGCGCCGTTTCTCCGACCCAATCAGGGAGGCCACCTCATCCATAGTATTCCACCCCCATTCCAAAGTACATCTTTCATGGACTGCTCCAGTAACATAATCCCAGCTTTCCACATATTCCTCCGCCTCTTGCATAAACCTCTCCATTCCTGGGAAAGTTTCAGGGGCTTCAGCTTCTGTCAGGAACTTCAATGCTTTCCAGTAAAGACGCTACAGAACTGCTGCTTCTTCCAATGGTAGTTTATTGAAGACACAAAACCTATAAAGCTGAAGCACCCGCTTCCCCATCACCACAATCCTTATATACTAATCCCTCCCCATGCAATGCCTGGAGAGGGTTGCATCCTGACTCAGCAATCCCAGTGAGTCTTTGCATTACCCAGAGTTCATTACATCATACCCCAGAGTCTTATCTAGACCAAAGGTCATAGTCCCAGTATATTCAACTGCAAAGAAATAGAGCAAAGTTCATGGTTGAGTCATCTCTCTCTGACTCAGCAACTCAGGTGAAAGTAGTAGGCTCATGGCAGGCTGGGATCTGTCTCTGGCCCCAGGCATAGAGATTCTAGCCCTGACACAGGAATATCTTTTCTCATGAACACCCCCCCTCCCCAAATTTCTGTTTTGTTTTTGTTTTGTATGGCTCTGTTTTTCTATGTTTATTTCCAGCAACCACTGAAGTAAACAAATTGACTCTCATGCTTTGTAGGGCGCAAATCCTGTTTTCCGTAATGACTGCATATCCTCTGACATATTTTCCCACCCATCACTTCCTGTGTGGTGTGGTAGTTAGTGTCATCCACATTGTATTTCTTGTGGCATGGTTTAGGAAGGAACAAGAGTCAGAGCACACTGAGTGACCATCCATCCCAGTTTTGTTGCCCCATCTGTAGTGTGCCCCTATGATGCACTTTCTCCCATTCTATACTGAAAGCTGTTCCCCACTGTTTTATTTTCTTTGGCTCCTCGCTACATATTTTCTATTTCTACCTCACCCATGGTTTTATCATTTTATCTTGTCCATTTGGCCTGCCCATCCTGTTTGAGTTTATATTGTGTGGATTTGCTTTATTATTTTATTTTATTTTGTTATTGTAATTTATTTTCTGGTGCATTTTGTTTTTTTGTATTCTGTACTTTACTGTGTTGTATTGTACTTTTTAAAGGGCTTGGCCTCATGTTAGCTGCCCCAAGTCCCCATTGGGGAGATGGCGGTGGGGTATAAATAAAGATTATTATTGTTGTTGTTATTATTATTATTATGAGTGACCATTTTGCAGCCGAATGTGTCACATAATTTTGCTTGGTGAATTGCTATTGTGAGTTCCCACAAGGGAAAAGGTGTGGTATAAATAAAGATGATGATGACGATGATTTAAATACATTAACCTTTGATAGCTGTCATGGGATTCTATCTCAGAGAAGGAAAACACAATTCAACAATGCCTTTTAAATTTTTCTTGTCAAAGAACAATACAGCGTGCCATCGCAAACTAAGTAGATACATATGTCTTCAACCTCATAGATCTTGACTGAATAGAAAATGTTACTATTTATTTTTTTAAAAATCATATTTTAAATTCAGGAACATATCTAAATCCCTTACAAAGTTTTTAAAAATAAACCTTGCTATTTCCTCAAGTTTTGTTTAAAA
>JARBWK010002357.1:0-15312 GCA_030556195.1 Anolis apletophallus
TTGAGAGGGCGCTTAGGGGCAATCTCGTCGAGAGCCGTGGATAACTTACAGTTCCAGGTGGTGACTAGCTCCTCGAGCGAGACGCTGACAGGCTCCAAATCCCTCAGGGCATTCAGGAACCTGGTTGGTTCCAGAAGTCCCTTCGGGCGAACCCAAATTGTTTCGGCACCCTTGCCGGGGGGTGGTGGCGTCTCAACCCGGACTCTTAGAGCACAGTGATCCGACCATGGCACCTCGGTTACAGAGGTGACGGACACTTGGACACCTGCAGAGAAGATCAGATCGAGAGTGTGTCCAGCCCGATGTGTGGGGCCCGAGTTTAAGAGGGAGAGGCCCAGTGCCGCCATGGTCGACACAAGGTCCCCCGCTGCAGATGGAAGGGAGGCTGTGTTGGCGTGGACATTGAAGTCCCCCAGAACTATAAGTCTGGGGAACCTCAATGCCCACTCAGCCACAGTCTCCAGCAGCAGGGAGAGACTGTTTCCCAACCTTTTTTGAGCTGCGGCACACTTTTAACATTAAAAAAATCCGGGGGTACACCACCAACCAAAATGACACACAATGACACTCTAACACAGTAAAGAATGGCGGGAGAATGGTGGCCTGCTGGGAGCAGCTGCTGGGAGTGCCGAAGCCAGGGGAGCGGGTGGAGCCAGGTGGATGGGCTTTCGTGGACGGGGCTCCTCCTCCGCACGGCTTCAGTGAGCGAGGGGCGAGAATCATGGCAGGAGTCATGACGGATTAGAGGCTGGCTGGGGCGCCCCGGCCCTTCTTTTACTTCGCTGCCACCCGGCCCTTCCTCCCCCCCCCCCCAAGCAGCAGGAGTTCGGCAGGAGAAGGGGGGAAGGAAGGGGGGCAGAGAGCTTTTCTCACGGCACAGCAGGAAGCCTGTCATGGCACACTAGTGTGCCATGGAACACTGGTTGGGAAACACTGCTCTATATAACTAATTTTAAGACAGAATCCAAAGTATTTCAGTCCAGTTCTGGTCCAGGTTTCACACGAGTTTATTTATTTGTTTATTTATTTATTTATTGCATTTCTATATCGCTTTTCTCACCCCTGGGGGCACTCAAAGCAGTTTACAACATAATAAATGGCAAATTCAATGCCTCACGTATATACAAAAATATCACAGATCCAAATCAATAACATATAACTGTGGCACTCAAAGCAGTTTTCAACATAATAAATGGGAAATGGCAAATTCAATGCCTCACGTATATACAAAAATATCACAGATCCAAATCAATAACATATAACTGTGGAAAATAACCATTAAAATTATAAACACATCAAGCCTAGATATAAGCATGAAACATATCATTGTTGCAATTAACAAAGTAGACCCCTTCTCTTCCCCCACCCAACTCTCTCTCCATAGCATTTCAGCACTTCTTATACCCTCTCTGCTCCCACCAGACACAAAGTTATTTGGGTACAGATTGAATACAAAATGGGGAGGGTAAAAACAAAACACGTCCTGGGCCTTCTTGGGGGATGGTAAATGTGATATGGGGGTCCTTGGGGCAAGCGGAGGGAGAGTCTTATCTGATGATGGTAGTAGGCTACTGATCAGTTTTGTAAAAGTCCAGAGGAACATAGATTTTATCAGTTGTGGTGTCATAAGTCAGGTGTGAGCTATCACTTGCCAGTAGACTGAGGATGGGGAGGGTGTGGTGAAGTCATATTTATTTGTTACAGGTTTTAAATGTGGTTGATGTTTATATATATGTATGTATATTGTAAGGGTAAAACTTAGCTAACCATAAAGAGTTAACAGGAATATTAGCTGGCAGAACCTCCCAGGAGTTTCCATTACCGTGGAAACAGGAGGCGGAGCCTGTAGGTGGCTCTGGAATTTTCGGATTCAAACTATGTCAGTTGGTGGTTAACTGCGAAAGCAGAAGGGTGTGTGGAGAGTTAGGGAGTCTGTTTTTAGCCAGCTATCAGCAAGTGTTAAAAAGACCCTGGGTCTACTCTGAGGGAGAGTAGCAGTGAAACCTGACTCTACTCTGGGAGAGAGTAGCAGTGCAGCAGTGCAGCTATGTTTAACTGCTAGGGAAGCAGTTTGATTTAAGGACCAGCAGAGTGTAGAAAACTGCTGAGTTATTGGTTTTAGGAGAGCAGTGATATAGTATCATACTGTATCTCCATAGTTAGTATATTGTAACCTTAAGAAATGTGCCTCTGAGTAGATGTTGTAACCACCCAAGCTCTTGAACTCTGAAACCGCTATGCTTAAACCACTGTTTGAATAAACTTCATAGTTCTTTGATAAAAAAAATCTCTTCTAGTGGTTCTTTCTCCCACAAGCCTTGAAAACAACTCTCGCCTAGTGGTAGCCAAGCACAATAAATTATATGGTGGCAGCAAGTGAAAATTAAAAGAGTCCTTACATATTGTGGTGGCATTGGTAGGACATTCTGCTCTGTCACAACCCTGAGTTCAAATCCTCACATTCTCTCCACACTTAAAACATAAATTCGAATTCAGATCACACATAATTGGAGATCTCACATAATTGGTGGCAGTGGATATAAAGAAAAACTTTAAAGATTGAAGAAAAAGATCTTTACAACAACAACAACAACAACAATTTTATTTTATTAGCCAGAAGCCATATCAAATACAAACAGAACACAGACACATTGCAATGATTCTAAAAACAATCTGAGGAGAATTCTAGACCATTACATCAATTAAACCCTGTTTTGCCCAGCAGGAGGGATTCTAAGGGAGGTGGTAACAATTCACAGGTCCTCATCTCCAACACAATTTATTCCAATTGCATCAATGTAATCAGATCTTAGTTTCATGGCTTTACAGAGAAAACGAGCAGTAGCGTCTGTTATCAGCTTGTTGGAGCCGGCCAGCAGAAGTGAGACTTTTGCTAGAGGGTCCCAATGATTTTTCCCACGAGAAATATCTCTAGCAGTTGTTTTCTCTCTATTTGATAGATTTTACAATAAAGCAGAAGATGAGTTAGATCTTCGATCTCAGGGGCACCACAAATACAGATACGCTCTTCATAGGGAATTTTCTTGAACCTCCCATATCTCACCATTGAATCTAATTGCTCAAACCTGGCTCTAGTGAAAATTTCCCTTAGGTGGTGTAACCTTCCTTGCTGTAAGTAAGTGGTTAGTTGGAAGGATTTCTTAAAACCACTCAACCATCTCAGGAAAACAGTAGAACCCAAAGAGTCTATATCGGTTTGGGCCGCAATGTCATTAATTCGTTGACGCACTTCTTTGAAGTGCTTACTTAGCTCTTGACCAGATAGGTGGACTGGGAATATTACCTGAATGCCACACCTTCTGATGTAATCAAACAAATGGTCAGCCCCCGATTTATAAGAACTGCTAGATTGTTCCAGCAAACATAATTTTGGGAGGTGAGACGCCTCCATCTCCATGACCTTGAGCCAGTAGTTAAAGGCTCTGATCCTAGATTGTGTGCTAATAGAGAACATTCCCAACTCCACCCTAACTGCCGCTGCTGGGGAGCTTCTATCGACCCCTAAAAACCACTTCAGATGTTGAGCTTGGGCCTTATCCAGGAGGGGAGTATCATTTGCACCCCAGATTTCAGAACCATAAAGAAGCAGCGGGGAGATTTTATGATTGTAAACTTTCAGAAGGGGAACAGGGAGCCCGGTTGCCGTTGATTCAGCAGCTTTAAGAGTAAGCTCGTTCTGCCCTTGGCTTTAGTTGAACACCTGTGGAAATGATTGTGCCATAGACCATTTTCTGCAAAGTCTAATCCTAGGTAAGTGAAGGATTTAACTTGTTCTAATTGTTCGCCTTCTATTTTCCATTTCATTTTGGAGGGGCGTTTACCAAAGATCATCATTTTTGATTTGGTTTTGTTTATCTTTAGTGCATTTCTAAGGCAGTAGTCACTAAGTTTTCTTAATAATCTCCTCATCCCTATTTGGGTGTAGGAGAGTAGGATCATATCATCTGCATACAGAAGTGAGTTGATTTGCAAGTTAGCTACTTTAGGCATATGGACATCCGCCCCTCTAAGCGAATTTGGAAGGTCATTTACATACAGATTAAATAGCAGGGGGGCAAGAATACATCCTTGTCTGACCCCTTTGCCGGTGTTAATAGGGCCAGTTCGGTCACCAGCAATACCAAATCTCACAGTCACCTGAGAATTATGATATAGGGCTTTGATCAGCAAAATCAATCTAGGGTCTGCATTCATACGTTGGAGTTTGTCCCAAAGGATTTCCCTATCAACTGAATCGAAGGCCACTGACAGATCTATAAAAGCGGCGTATAGTCTATTACCCTTGGCTAGGTATTTGGAAATCAAGTGATTTAGGACAAAACAATTATCCATTGTCGATCTATTGTGTCTAAAGCCAGACTGCTCTTCCACCAAGATTCCATTTTCAGTTACCCACTCCTCCAGTCTACATAGAAGATACTTTGGCAGTGGATATAAAGAAAAACTTTAAAGATTGAAGAAAAAGATCTTTACATAATTGGCTGTAGTCTGAGCCTTCACAAATTGGGGGCAGCGGTGAGATATAAGGGAAAGCCTGCCCTGCCACAGGTTGAAAACCAGTTTGAAATTCAAGTTAAATCCACATATCTCCATACATTCAGTCACATCGTTACAGAGGGGCACCGAAGTGTAGCTGCCACTGAGGAGAGTTGGTGTGTAGTCTGGACATTCCTCTCTGGAGGAGCCAAAGTCTCCTGCCCTCCTTTTCACATTCGTGGTAGCATTGTAATTTGTGAAAAGAATGTCCCGCCGCAAGCAGATCAAACCTTTGCCCAACACTTCTCCACCAGTTTACATCGCTTTCCATAATCTCCCCTTATCTGGAGGAGAAAGGGCTACATGGGATGCAAACATTTCACAATAACACCATCCAGCAAGACGTTGCTTCCAGCAACAAGACAGCAAAGTCTAGAGTCTTTTGTGCCAAGGCCGCCGGTGTTGCTTGTGGATAGCTTGTTTCTCAGCTGGCAAACCTGACAAACCGAAGTAATTGAGCTTGTTCTCTGCAAAGCTGCCCGTGAAAAGGAGCAGCGAACCCTTCGTGAGCCTGCCCTGAAGTGCTGGCTCCTGCTCATTCCTCCTGTTGGGACTGGTGGCTCCTGCTAAGGGTTCTTTGAAAGCTGTTGATTTACAGCTCCAACCACTTGTCCTCACTATTAGAACTGACCAGGACAAGTTACTTGGATAGCTTTGGTGCATACAGGAAGGAAACAAATCAAGGTAAAACATTAGGAGCACATGCTTGTGAGGACCGCACCTGGCCTGTAGGCCACATGATGTGCAGGGCTGCTCCACAGTGTAGATGCACCCATAGCCTAAATCAGTGTTTCCCAACCTTTTTTGAGCACACTTTTTACATTTGCAAAATCCTGGGGCACACCACCAACCAAAATGACACAAAATAACACTCTAACACAGTAATACATATAGTTAATATGTTTTTAAATGTATTTATACACTCAGTGTGAAACCTGGGCCTGTTTCAATGAACTCAACATAGATATCCTGGGAGGAATAGCAGAAAGACACAATCTTCCCACACAGTATGGCCGAACCAGGAAGCCCAAATCCAGGAGATCCAGCAGCAGAGAGTCCCCAGTATTCCTCTTGGCCCATGGCCTAAGTTGCACCAGTACCAGACCTTTTTCCCCACTTCTGCCCCACTCAGTCCCATACATCACACTGCACCAACTTCGTCCCTCCCAGTACACCTAGCCACCATTGCTTCCCCTCACCCCATCTGCACAACATTTACACAGCCAATAGTACATGAAAGACATTTTAGCAAACATCAAACAGCACAGCAATAAAACCAGAACATTTTCCCCCAGCACCACCAGAACCCCACACAAGGCAACAACACATTGGACCCCAGAAAACAGCCCACAGCAAGACCAGAAGCCAAATACATTCTCCCTCCCATTCAGTCCACAGAGCACCAATGCATACATCAGAAATACTTCACATAACATTGCAAAACAATAGAATAGAACATTTCTCCCAGCGCCCACACAGTCCCACACTTTGTAATAACCCTCACAATCCCATAAGCCAACCCCTGCTCAAAAATAACAAACTCTCTTCCATGCCACTAAGCCACAACAGACTGGCTAATCTCCTCCCAGGCCTGTGCAAGGCCGCTGCAGTACCACCACCCACCACTAGGGCCGAAACGCCCATCCCTGCCTCAACCGCTAACAAGAAAAAATCCCAAAACAACCCAAACACTCCAAAAACAAACAAAACAATAAACAAGACCCTTCCCCTTTGTTCCTACCTTGTTTTCCATCCTTCTCCGACCGGTCCGACCCTTCTGGCCTCTAGGGGGGCCGCGCGGGCGAGACGCACCTCCGCAGACTCGCCCGCCCCAACGCCATCTTGGAACCGTGGGGGCTCTTGCCCAGGGTGGGGGCTAGGAGCGGAGCAATCCGCGGATAAGTGAGATCGCCATAGGAACCAGTGGATTCAGTATCCACACTTTGGAAGTGTCCCCGATTTACCTCACTGTTGTCCCCAAAGCACTCTGCCCTCTTCCTCCTATTTTGTCTCCACTCTTTCTTCTCCCCCTTTTTCCTCCCTGGCCTGAGGGAAGCCCGGAAAAGCAGCCGCTCGCAACCAGCGGCTTGACTCTGCCGCTGGCGCTCAGTTCATCTGAGGACAATCGGCCCCCACCTTTTTTTTCGCATTAAGTTCCATAGACTCTAGCAGCAATAGCGAATCCAAATCCGGCAGCAAATCAGCGATTTTGGACTTTAGGGGTCCTGAAGGGTTGGAACGGGACCCCAAGCCTTCTGCCAACAAGGGAGGCAGGGGGCCCAACTACCAGAACTCATTTCTCTCTGCTTTCTGACCACTTCTTTCTTGGACGAACTCAAGGTCCCTTTCCCTGACTGGAAACGGTCAGAGGGGCCCAAAGGAACAATCATGGACTATGGGGGGAGGGAAGATGCCTTTGCCTCGGTGGATCGCCTTCAGGAGGGTTCTGGGAAGGGATCTATGCGAATAGGGAGGCCCCGAACTCCTAACCCAGGTCGATGCCAGCTGGGACCTGAAGTTCACCCAAGGACACTGATCATGGACTCCATCTTGCTGCTATTTCTCACTGCTCTGAGCCCAGCCCCAATACAAGTGGGCGCAACCAGGATCCCTACCCTCAGACTCTCTCCCCTGCTCACGGACTTTATAGTTTCCCAAGGACAGTGGAGGACTACAACTCCCAGGAAGAAAGCAGCATTGTGTTGCCTGTTTTTAAGATCATTTCTCTGGGAGCAAGAACTGTATGGGAATGTAATGAGGATGATAGCTGGGGATCTTTGTATTGTCTTGTACTTTGTACCCCTCATGTGTTCCCTTTTTGTGTCAATGTAACTTCTAAGTTAATGCCCTCAGCAGAGCGTTCCAGGGATTAACAGTGCACAATAACCCACTTTTCTACCCAATTTTACTTTGCACAAATAATAACCTTGGGGGAAGGGACGTTGGGTTTCTTCGTGGGGTGAGGCCCACTCTTTATGCCCAAGACTCCCCCGCATATGTCCCTGCCATTCTCGGGGCTTGGCCAATGTCTAGGGAATATGTAATGGTCATGTAAACAGGACCCAAAACATGGCTGATCCATGCGAGCTTCGGACCCTCGCAGCCAGCCCCAATAGCTACCTTTCCGGACCATTTTAACTGAGCAACCATGCTCCCAAAACCCTGCCAGGACTCCATCCGCGGAGGGTTCCCCTGGTGAACAAATAATACATTTTTCTGGCCATATGATGCTTTTCGCCAATATGGGAGGGAGGTCAGGTGTTCTGTGGAACATAGATTCCGCCATTATGAGCCTGATCCCCCCCGCTCGTGTCCCCCCTTGGCCTCGGAGCTGGACCCCCAAGGGATCATGGGCTCTAGCAAACCCCAAGTCACACAGCCACCCCATAGCTGACCAGAGTGGGCTTCGGAACCCTACTCACCGGCTGCAATAACATATGGTCATTTTGAACTGAGAAACCATGCTCCCCGCTAGACCGAAACTCCCAGACAAAGGAGTTTCGGCCAAGGACAAAAGACTCCCATTAAGGCACTCAGGACAAACAATAAACAGGAAGGTGGGTCTCCACATCGGGGGCCCTCTGGCCGCAAGGTATTTCAGCCACAGGTTACTTCCTCCACCCAGCCGTTTTTTCTCTTTGTGTTCCTTCCCGCCCTGCGCAGCCGGCCAGGATAGGCTCGTTTGAATTCTGGTGCGCCTTTCCTATTGGCCAAAGCGTGCCGGTCTCTTCCTGGCCCAGCTGACTTTGACAGCGCGGCCAATCAGCTGTGGCTACACATGGGAGGGGAGGGCGCCTGATTCAAATGTAAATGACTGCTTTTCTATATATTGGACTGCTTCTTACCATTAAAAGACTATGTTTTTGCCTTTGGATTCCTGGCGTGGCATTGCATCCTATTCAGCTGAATTAGATTCTTCTCTCGGTAGTGGCGTACTTCCGTCTGGGTGAGCATTGATCTGGGTTTCTTTGGGATTTGTAGTTCTGGGAAGATCATCCAGATTTGGGCCTCGATCCTCGCTTTTAGGGGTGGCCTGGGCTCTGTCCCCTTAAGGGAAACGGCCCCTAGTCATATTTCGACAACAACAGAACTCCCATAACCAAGAGAAAATACTATAAGAGTTTGGTGGGCATTGACCTTGAGTTTTGGAGTTGTAGTTCACCCAAATATGAACGCAGATGTAGTTCAGGGGAAATAGACCTTGACATTTGGGAGCTGTAGTTGCTGGGATTTATAGTTCCCCTACAATCAAATAGCATTCTGAACCCCACCAATGATAGAACTGGGCCAAACTTCCCACACAGAACCCCCAGGAGGCAAGAGGAGGTCTCTACTTGGGGAAAGGGAGACGGGCCATCCCAATGCATGGAGAGGGAGAGACCAAGTAGACAACGAGTGGGGAGGGGGGTGTTTGTAATTTTGTGCCTTTATCGAGGTTGGTTTCTTAGGGTTTTTATCCTTCAACACACTAGACTCCCCCCCCCCCCCCCGGAGGTTCCAATTTCCCACGGCACACCTGTCAATCGCTCACGGCACAGTAGTGTGCCCCGGCACACTGGTTGGGAAACACTGGCCTAAACCATGACAATGCAAGCTTCATGGTCGCATTGTAATTCGTGAAAAGACTGTCCCGCCGCAAGCAGATCAAACCTTTGCCCAACACGTCTCTGCCTGTTTACATCGCTTTCTGTAATCTCATCTTATCTGGAGGAGAAAGGGCTACATGGGACGCAAACATTTCACGCTTAGCCTTGGGCTCCTGATGACAGAGAGGTAGAAATGTGGGGGTTTTGGAGATGTTTTTGAATCCTAGACTCAACGCAGAATGAACAACATTGTGTGTAAAGAGTTTGTCTTCGAGCTACTGTTATCCTTTTCGAAAATGAAAAGTGTGCAACTTATCGTGGGGGCTTCAGATCCAATCAAGAATGCCCTGGAAGAAAAAATCTGCAGCTTTCCTCCCTGGATTGTTTTCTAGCATTTTCCAATCCCGATACTATGGTTTTCAGGAGCTGTAACAATGTGCATGAGATGGGTAAACATATACCGATTGCTTTAGGGGTCCACTATATATTTAAAGCAGGCTGTGTGCTTGTGCAAAATCAAGGTCTTTCCCATATTGCACCGATGTCCTCTTTACGGATAAATAAATGCTTTGCTTGTGCTTCTTTTTGTGCCTCTTTTTTGCAGCAAAGAATGAGCCTTCTGTGCCAAAAAATCCAAGTTTTTTTGCACCAAGGTAATCTCCATTTCCTTTGTCTAAAATGCAAAAATACAATAATAATAATAATACAGGAGAGCAAAGGGGTTTGTTTTTGTCTGCGATGAATACGGGGCTGCCTCTATGTTAGTTTTGCCAGTTTAAATATCTATTCCAGAGAGTCCGCCTCCAAAAATGGGCACATTGATATGTTCGGGCTCATTGGCTTTGCCCTTTGTGGGTGGAAGTGCCCGCTTATCCACGGAAGAGCCTCCCAGTCACAAATCCAATGGTCCCCTCCATCTACCGCCCAATTTCGAATCTTTCGTTTCTGGGCAAGGTGGTTGAGAGAGCAGCAATGGAGCAGTTGCAGGCATTCTCCCCTCAGGGGTTGAGAAGAGCGGGGTAAAATGCCATGAATAAATAATAAATAAATAATTCCTGGATGACGCAACCTGGCTAGACCCCTTCCAGTCCTTACTGTCAATGCAGGCTGAAGTCTAGGAAGCCTTACTGTCAGTTCAGGCTGAGGCCTAGGAAGCTTTAATGTCCTTTCTGGCTGAGGCCTAGGAAGCCTTACTGTCCATTCAGCTGAGGCCTAGGAAGCCTTGCTGTCAATGCAGGCTGAGGCATAGGAACCCTTACTGTCCATTCAGGCTGAGGCCTAGGAAGCCTTACTGTCAATTCAAGCTGAGGCCTAGGAACCCTTACCATCAATTCAGGCTGAAGCCTACGAAACCTTACTGTCCATTCAGGCTGAGGCCTAGGAAGCCGTACTGTCCATTCAGGCTGAGGCGTAGGAACCCTTACTGTCAATTCAGGCTGAAGCCTAGGAAGCCTTACTGTCAATGCAGGCTGAGGCCTAGGGAGCCTTAATGTCAATTTAGGCTGAGGCCTAGGAAGCCTTACTGTCAATTTAGGCTGAGGCCTAGGAAGCCTTACTGTCAATTTAGGCTGAGGCCTAGGAAGCCTTACTGTCAATTTAGGCTGAGGCCTAGGAAGTCATACTGTCAATTTAGGCTGAGGCCTAGGAACCCTTACTGTCAATTCAGGCTGAAGCCTAGGAAACCTTACTGTCAATGCAGGCTGAGGCCTAGGGAGCCTTAATGTCCATTCAGGCCGAGGCCTGTTGAGAAAAATGGTGTTTTCACCTTTGGCTGGAAGAATGTATGTCTATTTTTGGGCCCAGCTTGTAATGCGAGTAATGCTCTCAGTACATCAGGAAACCCTGTAGTGAAATCCTCTCAGAAAATGAACATTCCATTGCCAACTAGAAAAAAACTGTCAACTGTCAATAGAAAAAACTGTCAACTGTCGCCAATCAGTGGCTATATGCACTGCTCGCAAGCATTCAGTTGCATTCTGTTTTGCTGGCCTATCACAGTCATTTATGCAAATTGTCTGTCAGTGGCAACCAATCACCTCTGTCTGGGGCCGTAGAATGTTGGAGTTCTGAGGCTGGCCAAGCAGAGCCAATCGAAACGCTGGCACATATTCCTCCCGTCACTCCGCCCACCTGCCCACCGCCCGCAAACACTGACTTTTATTATATGTAATAGATTATTATTGTTATTATTATTATTATTATTTGATCCCACTTTGAACTGCCTTGGCTCAATCCTATGATGCTGGGAGTTGTAGTTTTCCAAGGTCCCTTTCCATCTCTGCCAAATGGCGTATCTAAATTGGAATTAATGCCATCTGATCACACTCAAACTGCCTTGGCTCAGTGCTATGGGATGCTGGGAGTTGCAGTTTTCCAAGGTCCTTAGCAATCTCTGCCAAAGGGTGTATTTTCTAGACCTGATTGATCTATATAAAAAGGTTCAAAACTTGTTTTGGATGTAGGGGGCGCTGGCGCTTCGAAACTGAATGACTTTTGAAATTTTCCGGAAAAATTTCGAAATTTATTTGGAAAAATTCTGAAATTTCAGAATGGCTTCGTTAATGGTGTCCGCGATTGCGCAATGCGCGACAACCTGCAAGAGAACCCCCTCAGTCTGACACGGAGGGGAAATCCACTTCCAAACTGGGTTTAACACGGCTCCTGGGGCAGGAGCCGTGTTTAACCCAGTTTGGAAGCGGATTTCTTCCTTCCCACGTCAGCCGATTCCTTGCCGAAAATGGCAGAAGCAGGCCTGGATTACCCATAAGGCCACCCTAGGCCATGGCCTCCATCAGACGTCCTAGGAGCTGGACTTCCCCGCCTGTTCGCCGCTCGCGCAGACGCCGCTCCTTCCTTCACAGAGCAGCTCGGCGGCCCTCCGCCATGTTCCTGGGTGCTGCAGCGGCCGCCCGGAAGCTTATCTTCCTTCCTCTTCCTTCTTCGAAGGAAGGGAAACCCCTGGGCGGCCACTGCAGCACCCAGGAACATGGCGGAGGGCGCCGCGCGCTTGCATGCCCTGCCGCGCATGCCCGGTGTCCTGCGCGGTGCCCGCCCCTTTTCGGCAGGGCTGGGTGACATCAGGCGCAGCAGCGAGGGTGAGGAGGAAGAGGTGGAGGGAAGCCGCGGCGCCTCTTCGCGAGTGCCGCGGCCTCTGCCTCCTCTGCTATGTTCCTGGGTGCCGCAGTGGCAGGAATATGGCGGAGGAGGCAGAAAGGACGCGGCGCCGCAGCTTCCCTCCACCTCTTCCTCCTAGTAAGCGGCCCCTGCCCCTCGCAAGCACATGCCCGCATCAGCCCCGCCCCCGCAAGCGGCCCCACCCCCCCCCAGGGGCGGGCCTTCCAGAGTGTGGCCTAGGGCGCTACAATCTGTTAATCCGGGCCTGGGCGGAAGTGACTTTGAAATGGTAAATTCACTTTCGAGTTGCTTACATCAAAACCGCTTCAAAAGTGAATTTAATCTGAATTCATTCTGATTTTACGAAGATTCCGACAAACCTAACCAGGCCTAGTACCTACTCTGTAGAATGAATGTTGTTTGACCCCACTTTCAATTGCCTTGGCTCAATGCTATGGGATGATGAGAGCTGCAGTTTTCCACGGTCCCTATCCATCTCTACCAAAGGGAGCTCCTACACTGCAGAACGAATGCATTAGTATGCAACATGGGAGCTTCCTCTTCATTCCTTTGCATTCGAATCCCGCTTGTCTTGCTCTTATGGTAATGCCCTCATTTTCTATAGACAGAGAGGTGGATTTGTTTTTTCCTTTCGCAAAGAGTGAGAAGGAGGAAAAGTGCATTTTGTCGTAAACGGCGAACAAAAGAACAGAACCATTACCGGCGGAGACCAATCTCCCCACTCAAAGATCTTCCTTTTCTTGTATTGTGCATTGTTCCCAAGAAAAGGGAGGCCCGACACCCCCCAACATTGATCGAGCGACCTCAGGTTGTTGTGGCAGAAAGGGATTTGGACAACGACGTGTCGGCATTAACATTTCGGAAACAGATGCTTTCCAATATAATGCCAAAAGTGGGCAAAGGTGGGCTTCCCTTATCAATAGAATGGCTCCAGATGGGCCTCATTACATTTTGGAGAGCCTTTCTCGCTGGCTGAAATTGCGACAGGACTGCGGCACAAAAAGGTAAGTATTTGCCGGAGTGTCTCTTTAAAAGTACTTTCCTTTCCCTTCCTCTCTCTCTCTCTCTTTCTCTCTCTGCTTTTCTTCGCTTTTATGGATGCCGTTTTGCCATATTTGACAATACAGAAAAACAGAGAGAGAGAACGAAGGAACATGGCAGGGTCACCCTGATCCCTGGTTTTGGAGTCTTGCCTCTTTCTCTCTCTCTCTTTCTCTCTCTCTCTCTTTCTCTCTTTCCTTCTCCAAGGCAAGACTGCATTAATCTCACCGCAAACGCCTTTCTCCCCATTGTAGTTTACTTGCCATATAGTCCACAAATGTATATTCTTTAGAGAAAGAGGCAGCATTTCCCAAAACGTTGCATCCATAGATCTCCATGCTCCCAAAAGCGTGGCTGGGAAATTCTCATCTGCTCAGGCTTTGGAAAGATGTTCTTCCCAATTCCACATTCGTCTATTTGTTTACTGACATGTTTACTGGCGGTGGCCAGGGACCTTCGCACAGTTAAGACTCAGGGGTCAGCTGCGCCCATACCTTAGGAAGTCTGATCTGCCTATGGTCGTCCATGCTCTGGTCACATCCCGAATAGATTACTGCAATGCACTCTACGTGGGGCTGCCTTTGAAGACAGTTCGGAAATTACAACTAGCCCAATGGGCAGATTACTAACTGGAGCTACATACAGGGGGCATACCACCCCCCTGTTGTGTCAGCTCCACTGGCTGCCTGTCCAATTCCGAGCTCAACAGGCCTGATCAACTGATTGTGGCGCCCTAGGCCACACTTTGGAAGCGCCACCCCCGCCCCAGGGGGCCGGGCCGCTTGCGGGGGTGGGGCCGCTTGCAGGGGCGGGGCCGCTTGCGGGGGGGCCCTCCTTCCTCCTCACTGAAGGAGGGGCCGACGGCGCAAGGAAGGAGGGGCGGCGTGGCTTCTCTCCCCCTCCTCACCCCTGCCTGCCTGGCGACGCCACGCCAGGGGAGGAGGCGGAGAGGAGTCGCCGCCCCTCCTCCCTGGAGTGGCGTGACAACGCAAGGGAGGAGGGCCGGTGGCTTCTCCGCCTCCTCCTGCCTGCCTGGCAACGCCATGCCAGGGAGGAGGCGGAGAGGAGTCCCGCCGCCTCCTCCCTTGCGTGGCATGACGACGCAAAGGGGGAGGGGCGGCGTGGCTTCTCTCCGTCTCCTCCTCGAGCTCAATTCAAAGTGCTGGTTTTGACCTTTAAAGCTCTATACGGTTCTGGCCCAGCTTACTTGTCTGAACGCATCAGCCTCTATGTCCCACCTCGTAATTTAAGATCATCCGGGGAGGCCCTGCTCTCACTCCCGCCAACTTCTCAAACGCGGTTGGTGGGGACAAGAGAGGGCCTTCTCGGTGGTGGCTCCCGTCTGTGTGGAACGCGCCTCCCAAGCGACATACGATCAACACCATCCCTCCTGGCATTCAGGAAAAAGTGAAATCTTTGGCTGTGGGACCAGGCGTTTGCACATTAGAACAATGCAGAACTTTGACTGGATTTGTAATGGCAAGTTGATGGATATGGCTCAATGCTCCTGTTATGGACGAAATACTGTCTTAACTTAAAAGAATGTGTATGATGTATTAATGTTAATTGTATTTTAATGTATTTTAATGCTGTATGTTTTTGGTTTTATATTGTATTTTATTATATTGGCATCGAATTGTGCCTTTTGTTAGATCATTTGAGACTCGGGGTAGAGAAGAGTGGGGTAGAAATGTTGGACATAAATAAATAAATAGTTGGTCATGGTGCTTTAATCTTTGCGCACTTTAAAGTCAATACACATAATAATAATAATACGTTGTAATACTAATAGGTAAAAGTCCAGTCGTGTTTGACTCTGGGGGTTGGTGCTCTCCATTTCTAAGCCAAAGAACCAGCATTGTCCGTAGACACCTCCAAGGTCATGTGGCTGGCATGACTGCATGGAGCGCCGTTACCTTCCAATTGGAGCGGTACCTCTTGATCTACTCACATTTGCATGCTTTGGAACTGCTAGGTTGGCAGGAGCTGGGGC
>JARBWK010002358.1:0-15311 GCA_030556195.1 Anolis apletophallus
CCATGGTCTGCAAGTTGTTTCACCTAGAACATTGTGTTCTAGCTCAGAACTAAATAAACATTGTCTAACTTTAGACTAAGTTGACCAATTTCAACTTCTCCCTTTGTTAAAACCTTGCACCTTTGACCATTGGCTAGACTCACACAACTTTGCATAGAACCAGATAAAGGTTCCTTCTCTGCTAACAATTTACTATCCTTAACAAAAGTCTTTGCACTCCCAGAGTCTATAATCCAGGGTACCTGAGGAATAAAATCATTGTTACATTGTAAACTCATCAACAGACAGCCTGAATCAGAGTCTTTTCTTGAATTGTTGATCTGTTCTTTCTTGCTCTGTGTTGATTCACTCTTCTTAAACTTGTTCTGATGACATTGTCTAGCTTTGTGTCCTCTTTTATTACAAATGTAACAGATGATGTCACACTGGATTGTCTCTTTCCTCTTCATATTGAAGCCTTTGTTGACCGACTTCTCCGTTGAAAGTTGCTGGGCATTTTTCCTGTAACAAGCCCAGTTCTCCAATCTAGTCGAAACTAAGTCAAAGTTGATGTCCTCTTCTTTCACAGATTGCATGGAGTCAATGAATGAGTTGTAGCTCTGCCCCAAACTGCTTAGTAGAATTAAGCCTCTCTGATCTTCTGTAAAATTGGTGCCCCTTGCTGCTAAATCATTAAATAGGCTCAGCATTTTACTCAAATGAGTCTCTCTGGCACAATCTTCTATTGACAGAAGCTTCAGTGAAAACAGTTCTCTGCTCAATAAAACTTTTGGGCCTCCAGTAGCCTGCTGATACAGCTTTTCAAGCCTTTTCCAACAGTCAGCGGCTGTTTTTTTCCAGAGCTAAATATGTGAGGTTCCTATCGTCAACTGACAGGATGATGGTAGCCCTTGCCTTGCCATCTTTCAACCTTTCTGCATCAGAAATAGGTCGATGTGTTAAGCAAGATAACAGCTCCTCCTTTGCCAAAACTGCTCGCACTTTGGTAGCCCATATTAAATAATTTGAGCTGCCTCTGAGTTTTTCTAAATGATGCTGTGCTCCAAATAATGCCATCTTTCTTCACACTACAGATGCTCCTGGCAAAAATTCACTTCAGCTTTTTTCTCTAACACTGAGGTAAACAGCGACTTCTGGTGCAATTTCTAGTGTTATTCAAAATCGTTTTGTCTGAATTATGGGTTATGTAGTATATGTGTGCCTCTGGACTTCTGGATTATGTGGTCTGGGGGCTGGGCTCTGGGCCCATAACCTCTTCGGCGTCGAGTATTTATGCCACAGCGGAATAGGCAACAGAAATATAGAAGTTTAATTCCCCATCGGCCCAATAAACTCCAGTCTCTGTTCGTGTGAATAATGACACTCTCATTCAATTCACAAGGTAAAAATATAACTTTGTATTGAATTGAATTTAACAATAACAAGCTAAGCATGGAAAAACAACAGCAATTACAGCTACCTTCCTAAACATCCTTTCCTCACAAATATATAATCCCAACTGACACCAACTGTCACTTTCAACTGTCACTTCCTCAAGGTTCCATTCATCAGTCTTGAAACAGCGCCATCTGGTGTCAAACATTTCAAACTGCAGTTCATCTCAAACTGCAATAATACATCTTGTGTTAACTCATGAACTGCTACTAAAAATGCAATAATCTGACACTTACCTCGAAGCCATAGAGAAGAAGAGGACTTGGAAAGCCATCCGGCTAAAGCTTCCTGGACTACAGAGAGACTGTGGAGTACGATCTTTCCTTTATCTGTTGGAGAAGTAAACGAAGTGCCTGAGTGAGATTAACTCATGTTAAGAACAATAAAGCCTGTTTGAGTTAACTAGAGTGTCCAGCTTGGTCCTTGGGAGCCCCAAGCCTCTAAAGCAGACCTGGGCAACCTACGGCCCACGGGCCGGATGCGGCCCGGCAGCCGATTCTGTCTGGCCTGGGGAGAAGGATGTCAGGGGCGGGGCCAAGAGGAAGGGGTGCTGCTGCCGCCATCCCATCGCCGGCTGTGGGGCCTGCGTCGGCAGACAGCCCTCTGTTCTGGAGAACAATCAGAGGAGCGGCGGCTTTGGAGTGCCTGCCATCCCGGGAGGCGATCTGGGCCTGCAGCGGCCGATCGCCCTGGTGACCTGGAAGACTTGATCGTCTTCCGGTTCGCCAGGGCGATCACCCGCCGCAGCTCACCGACTGCTCCCGCTGCAGGCCCAGATCGCCTCTCGGGATGGCAGGCACTCCATGGCAGGGCGATCAGCTGGGGAATGGCTGGGGGCGAGAGCGGGCGGAGGTCTGCAGCCTCCGATTGTCTGCTGCTCTGCTCTGCTGCGGTGGCAGCGGCCGGGTCCGCTTTGTCATCCTCTGTGCAGGGTCCATTGGGCCATTCCATCTTGGGATCCTTTCTCTCTTGAGGATGTCAGCCTCCATCTTGGTTCGCACCTTGTCTTCTTGAATTTTATTTTATTTTAGTGGTTTTTATTATTATTTTATAAAAATAATGTTATAATAATAATATTATTATATAATATAATGTTATATTATATTATAATTTCAATATATTATAATGTCTATATATATATATACTATAATATAATAATTATGATATTAATACTAATAATATATGAATATTTCTTGATGTATTAATATGTTAATATTAATGATGTGTAATATATAGTAAATATAGTAAATAAATAAATAATGTAGATTAGATTCTATGTTTCCCAACCTTTTTTGAGCTGCGGCACACTTTTTACATTTACAAAATCCTGGGGCACACCACCAACCAAAATGACACAAAACGACACTCTAACACAGTAATACATATAGTTAATATGTTTTTAAATGTATTTATACACTCAGTGTGAAACCTGGGCCTGTTTCGATGAACACAACATAGACATCCTGGCAGGAATGGCAGAAAGACACAAACTTCCCACACAGAACTCCCATAACCAAGAGAAATGCTATAAGAGTTTGGTGGGCATTGACCTTGGGTTTTGGAGTTGTAGTTCACCTATGTCCAGAGAGCACTGTGGACTCAAACAATGTTGGATTAGGACCTAACTTGGCATGAATACTCAATATGCCCAAATATGAATGCAGATGGAGTTTGGGGAAAATAGGCCTTGACATTTGGTAATTACAGTTTCTGGAGGGGGGGCCTCGAAAGACCAGCAGTCTCCCTCTCACTTAGGTTGCCCCCTCCCTCCCCGCCAGGCTTGAATTGGGGTCGTGGGGAGCAGGAGCCTCACTCACCACCTGCGCAGCTCCTCGGGGGGTCAGCGGGGTGGCCCAGGTGGGCATCTCGGGGCTGGTGAAGCAGGCAGAAAAAGGGGGCAGCGGAGGGCAGAGAGCCGGAGGGAGGCTGAGAGTGGTTTTGCGCGCACCGGGCAGGAGGGGGAGGAGCGGGGCCGGTGTTGGACTGAACCATCCGGCATTAGGCCCAGGGGGAGGGGAGACAAGAGGAGGTCTCTACTTGGGGAAAGGGAGGCGGGCCTTCCCAATGCATGGAGAGGGAGAGACCAAGTAGACAACGGGTGGGGAGGGGTGTGTGTGTTCGTAATTTTGTGCCTTTATCGAGGTAGGTTTCTTAGGGTTGTTATACTTCAACACACTAGACTCTCCCCCCTCCCCTCCTGGAGGTTCCAATTTCCCACGGCACACCTGATGATTGCTCACGGCACACTAGTGTGCCCCGGCACACTGGTTGGGAAACACTGGATTAGACTGTAGTTCAGTCTTTAGGTGCGGCCCTCCATAATATTTTTTGGCTGTCGTGTGGCTCCTTGGAAAAAAATAATTGCCCACCCCTGGCCTGGGCCCTTTGGGTTCGGAAGTAGACTTCATAACAGGTTGGGGATTTTATTTTCTCAGCAGCAATATATTATGAGTCGTCTGTAGCCTGAATCCTTTTGTTATCCGTACTAGAATAGGTTTATGGAATCAATGGGATTCACCAGCACTGACTCACCATTCAACAATGATTTAATAACCTACCTTGAACTACTGTTCTATTGAATAACATGCGAGAAAGGGTAAATAAATGGGTAAACCACGCTATAGAAAATATGATCAGGGCTGTCCAACTGGCGGCCCGGGGCCGTATACGGCCCCCCAGCCCCTTCCCTCCAGCCCCCTAAGCTTTTTAATAAAAAATAAAAATTGAAAAATAAAATAAATAATTTTTTTTAAAAATACCTACTTCCGGGTTCGGAGCACGTATCGCGAGAATACGCAATCCACACAAGATTTCGCTGTCAACGCGAGATCACGCCGGCGTTGACAGCGAAATCCCGTGTGGATTGCGTATTCTCGCGATACTCTTCGGCTACTCTACTACTGGATCACTGAGGCCCACAGACGCGATTAGGACCTTCTTCGACTCAGTCGGTCGTCGCCTCTCTCGTCGTCCGGGTACTCCTGGATCCTGCGCGTTTGGAAAAGGTAGGCCGAAGCAGGGGCTCCTCAGGGGGCTCCTCATTACCTCCCCCCATCTCCCCTCATGTATTAAATATAAAATTAAATATATTTAAAGATGAAATAGGGGAGATGGGAGATGGGATACATTAAAATAGGGGGGAGGGAGGATGGAATTAAATATATTTAATATTAAATTAAAATAAGGGGAGAGGGAGGATGGAATTAAATATATTTAATATTAAATGAAAATAAGGGGGAGGGAGGATGGAATTAAATATATTTAATATTAAATGAAAATAAGGGGGAGGGGAGGATGGAATTAAATATATTTAATATTAAATGAAAATAAGGGGGGAGGGGAGGATGGAATTAAATATATTTAATATTAAATTAAAATAGGGGAGAGGGAGGATGGAATTAAATATATTTAATATTAAATTAAAAATAAGGGGGGAGGGGAGGAGGGACTTGGATATATTTAATATTAAATTAAAATAGGGGGAGGGGAGGATGGAATTAAATATATTTAATATTAAATAAAAATAAGGGGAGGGGGATGGAATTAAATATATTTAATATTAAATTAAAATAAGGAAGAGGGGAGGATGGAATTAAATATATTTAATATTAAATAAAAATAAGGGGGAGGAGGAGGATGGAATTAAATATATTTAATATTAAATAAAAATAAGGGGAGGGAGGATGGAATTAAATATATTTAATATTAAATAAAAATAGGGGGGAGGGAGGATGGAATTAAATATATTTAATATTAAATAAAAATCCGGGGCAGGGAGGATGGAATTAAATATATTTAATATTAAATAAAAATAAGGGGGAGGGAGGATGGAATTAAATATATTTAATATTAAATAAAAATAAGGGGAGAGGGAGGATGGAATTAAATATATTTAATATTAAATAAAATAAGGGGGAGGGGAGGATGGAATTAAATATATTTAATATTAAATAAAAATAAGGGGGAGGGGAGGATGGAATTAAATATATTTAATATTAAATTAAAATAAGGGGAGAGGAGGATGGAATTAAATATANTTAATATTAAATAAAAAGGGGAGAGGAGGATGGAATTAAATATATTTAATATTAAATTAAAATAGGGGGAGGGGAGGATGGAATTAAATATATTTAATATTAAATAAAAATAAGGGGGAGGGGAGGATGGAATTTAATATATTTAATATTAAATAAAAATAAGGGGAGAGGGGAGGATGGAATTAAATATATTTAATATTAAATTAAAATAAGGGGAGGGGAGGATGGAATTAAATATATTTAATATTAAATGAAAATAAGGGGAGGGGAGGATGGAATTAAATATATTTAATATTAAATAAAAAATAAGGGGGGAGGGGAGGATGGAATTAAATATATTTAATATTAAATAAAAATAAGGGGGGAGGGGAGGATGGAATTAAATATATTTAATATTAAAAAAAAATAAGGGGGAGGGGAGGATGGAATTAAATATATTTAATATTAAATGAAAATAAGGGGGGAGGGAGGATGGAATTAAATATATTTAATATTAAATAAAAATAAGGGGAGGGGAGGATGGAATTAAATATATTTAATATTAAATTAAAATAAGGGGGGGGGATGGAATTAAATATATTTAATATTAATTAAATAAAAATAAGGGGAGGGAGGATGGAATTAAATATATTTAATATTAAATTAAAATAAGGGGGAGGGAGGATGGAATTAAATATATTTAATATTAAATAAAAATAAGGGGAGAGGGAGGATGGAATTAAATATATTTAATATTAAATAAAAATAAGGGGAGGGAGGATGGAATTAAATATATTTAATATTAAATAAAATAAGGGGAGAGGGAGGATGGAATTAAATATATTTAATATTAAATAAAAAAATAAGGGGGAGGGAGGATGGAATTAAATATATTTAATATTAAATTAAAATAAGGGGGAGGGAGGATGGAATTAAATATATTTAATATTAAATTAAAATAAGGGGAGGGAGGATGGAATTAAATATATTTAATATTAAATAAAAATAAGGGGGAGGGAGGATGGAATTAAATATATTTAATATTAAATTAAAATAAGGGAGAGGGGAGGATGGAATTAAATATATTTAATATTAAATTAAAATAAGGGAGAGGGAGGATGGAATTAAATATTTAATATTAAATAAAAATAAGGGGAGGGAGGATGGAATTAAATATATTTAATATTAAATAAAAATAAGGGGGAGAGGAGGATGGAATTAAATATATTTAATATTAAATTAAAATAAGGGGAGGGAGGATGGAATTAAATATATTTAATATTAAATTAAAATAAGGGGAGGAGGATGGAATTAAATATATTTAATATTAAATAAAAATAAGGGAGAGGGAGGATGGAATTAAATATATTTAATATTAAATTAAAATAAGGGGGAGGGAGGATGGAATTAAATATATTTAATATTAAATTAAAATAAGGGGGGAGGGAGGATGGAATTAAATTAAAATATTTAATATTAAATTAAAATAAAAAAAGGGAGGGGAGGATGGAATTAAATATATTTAATATTAAATTAAAAATAAGGGGAGAGGGGAGGATGGAATTAAATATTTAATATTAAATAAAAAAATAGGGGGGGAATTAAAGGATTTAAATTAAATAAAATATTTAATATTTAATATTAAATAAAATAGGGGGGAGAGGGAGGATGGAATTAAATATATTTAATATTAAATAAAAAAATAAGGGGGAGGGAGGAGGAGGATGGAATTAAATATATTTAATATTAAATAAAAATAGGGGAGAGGGAGGATGGAATTAAATATATTTAATATTAAAATAAAAATAAGGGGGAGGGGAGGATGGAATTAAATATATTTAATATTAAATTAAAATAAGGGGAGGGGAGGATGGAATTAAATATATTTAATATTAAATTAAAAATAAGGGGAGGGGAGGATGGAATTAAATATATTTAATATTAAATTAAAAATAAGGGAGAGGGAGGATGGAATTAAATATATTTAATATTAAATAAAAATAAGGGAGAGGGAGGATGGAATTAAATATATTTAATATTAAATTAAAATAAGGGGAGGGGAGGATGGAATTAAATATATTTAATATTAAATTAAAATAAGGGGAGGGGAGGATGGAATTAAATATATTTAATATTAAATAAAAATAAGGGGGAGGGAGGATGGAATTAAATATATTTAATATTAAATTAAAATAAGGGGGAGGGAGGATGGAATTAAATATATTTAATATTAAATTAAAATAAGGGGAGGGGAGGATGGAATTAAATATATTTAATATTAAATAAAAATAAGGGGGAGGGGGGATGGAATTAAATATATTTAATATTAAATTAAAATAAGGGGGAGGGGAGGATGGAATTAAATATATTTAATATTAAATTAAAATAAGGGAGAGGGAGGATGGATTTAAATATATTTAATATTAAATTAAAATAAGGGGAGGGAGGATGGAATTAAATATATTTAATATTAAATAAAAATAAGGGGAGGGAGGATGGAATTAAATATATTTAATATTAAATTAAAAATAAGGGGGAGGGAGGATGGAATTAAATATATTTAATATTAAATAAAAATAAGGAGAGGGAGGATGGAATTAAATATATTTAATATTAAATTAAAATAAAAAGGGGAGAGGGGAGGATGGAATTAAATATATTTAATATTAAATTAAAAAAGGGGAGAGGGGAGGATGGAATTAAATATATTTAATATTAAATTAAAATAAGGGGAGAGGAGGATGGAATTAAATATATTTAATATTAAATAAAAATAAGGGGAGGATGGAATTAAATATATTTAATATTAAATAAAAATAAGGGGAGAGGGGAGGATGGAATTAAATATATTTAATATTAAATTAAAATAAGGGGGAGGGGAGGATGGAATTAAATATATTTAATATTAAATAAAAATAAGGGGAGAGGGGAGGATGGAATTAAATATATTTAATATTAAATTAAAATAAGGGGGAGGGGAGGATGGAATTAAATATATTTAATATTAAATTAAAATAAGGGGAGAGGGAGGATGGAATTAAATATATTTAATATTAAATGAAAATAAGGGGGAGGGAGGAGTGAATTAATTAAATTTAATATTAAATAAAAAAATAAGGGGAGGGAGGATGGAATTAAATATATTTAATATTAAATTAAAATAAGGGGAGAGGGAGGATGGAATTAAATATATTTAATATTAAATTAAAATAAGGGGAGAGGGGAGGATGGAATTAAATATATTTAATATTAAATGAAAATAAGGGGAGGAGGATGGAATTAAATATATTTAATATTAAATAAAAATAAGGGGAGAGGGGTGGATGGAATTAAATATATTTAATATTAAATTAAAATAAGGGGTGAGGGAGGATGGAATTAAATATATTTAATATTAAATTAAAATAGGGGGAAGGGGAGGATGGAATTAAATATATTTAATATTAAATTAAAATAAGGGGGGAGGGAGGATGGAATTAAATATAATTAATATTAAATTAAAAATAAGGGGAGAGGGAGGATGGAATTAAATATATTTAATATTAAATTAAAATAGGGGGGAGGAGAGGATGGAATTAAATATATTTAATATTCATACTATGAGTAAAGGATTCTCTTGGCAGAATGAGGGGACACTTCAGACCTGGCTCTGCAAAAGGCACGCTCAGGACTCTGGGAAGGAAGAGAAGACGGAAGGAAGGAAGGAAGGAAGGAAGGGGGAAAGAAAGAAAGAAAGACAAAGGAAATAAAGGAAGGAGGGGGAGAGGAAGAAAGAAAAGAAGGACGAACTATGGAAAAGGAAGAAAAGAAAAGCAGGAGAGAGACAAGGAGGGGAAAAGAAAGAAGGAAATGGGAAGGGAGGAAAGGAAAGGGCGGGGAAAAGAAAGGAAAGGGAGTGAGGAAAAAGTAAAATAACGAAGGGAAAAGAAGAAAAGAAAGAAGGAGAGAGAGAGAGAGGGAAGGGAAAAGAAAGGAAGGAGAAGGAAAGGAAGACTTGGGGGAAAAAAATAGAAAAGGAGGGAAGGAAGAGGGAGGGAGGAAGAATGGAGAAAAGAAGGAAGGGGAGAGAGGGAAAGAAAAGGAAAGAGGGAAGGAAAGGGTGAAGGGGAGAAAGGAAGAGGAAGGAAGAGGAAGAATGGAGGAAAGAAGGAAAGAGAGAGGGAGGGAATAGGAAGGAGAGAAGGAAAGGGTGAAGGGGAGAAAGAAAGAAAGTAAAGAAGAGGAAGGAGGGAAGGAAGAAAGAAAGAGGGAGAATGGAGGAAATAAGGAAGGAGAGAGAGGGAGGAAAAGGAAGGAGAGAAGGAAAGGGTGAAGGGGGAGAAGTAAAGGAAGGAAGAGGAAGGAAGAGGGAGAATGGAGGAAATAAGGAAGGAGAGAGAGGGAGGGAAAAGGAAGGAGAGAAGGAAATAATGGAAAAGGAAGAAAGGAATGAAGAGGGAGGGAGGGAGGAAAGCAGGTAGGCTGAGAGGGAGGAAAAAGAATGAAAGAAAAAGAGTGGGAAAAAGAAAGGAAGGGAAAGGAAAGAAGGAAAGAAGGGGGAGGAGGGCGCGGGGCCAAGGCGGACCTTGGTGTTGACGTTGGTGAGGCAGTCCCTCCGGAAAGCGTCAAAGAGGCCATGGCTCTTGAGCTGCCCGATGATGAGGGTAGGGTTGCCATTGGTTGATATAAGAAATAAGGGACATTTATGGGATTTTTCACAAAAATAAGGGACACTTCATTAAAAACTTGAAACTCAAACATTAGGTAGAAATAGTTTTATTAACAGAATAAGATAATGATTGAAACTCACAAAAGAAACTGACTTATACCCAGGGGCGGTCTAAGGTTATTTTATATAGTAAGCAAACATTATTTGGCGCCCCCTTGTCTCCGTCCCCTCTCCCTTTGCCTCCACCCCTGCCTACTTGCATGGGCGCCGGCTGTTGCCGCCGCGCCACCAGTCAGAAGCTGCTGCAGGCAGCAGCAGGGAAGTTTGTTATGGCGGCGCGGCCGGCGTGGCGGCGCCCATCCAACATGGCGCCACACGCGGACGCATAGTTTGCTTACATGGACGGACCGCCCCTGCTTATACCCTCGTAACAGTACATGGTATGTTTCTGCATGCTTTGCCATGCAGAAAAAACATTATCAGAACTACCTAATTTTCTCCATCTGTATTTAGTACTTGACTTTGCTGACTTTAAAAGCGCACTGTCTAAACATTAAAATAAAATAAATTTTATAAGACAGTACATTTTCATGATTATTATGTCAATAGTTAATGGTATAGTATAGTATGGGATACACAGCATTGAATAGTACTGGGATGCACAGCTAGGCCTATTTTAAGAGTAACTCTCAAGCAACCAGAAACTATCTTTATCCAACATGATCCAACATTCCCCTTGGGTGTAGCACAGCAGTTCTCGTTTGTGCCTGGAGGGCAGGGGTCAGCACCCGGGGTCCCATTAGCATTAGGACCAGCAGTGCCAGAACATGATTCAGAGGATGAGCTGGATGACTGGGGCGAAGGGCAGCTTTCCCCTGATGGGCCTCCTTCGCCCACAGAGAGCTTGGCATGGGAAGAAATGTTGTTTGGGCCTAGCGAAGACATAGATAACCAGGTGCAGATGGAAGACAGCGATTCTGGCAGCTACGAGCACCCGGGGGGGAGAGATTCCCAGTAGCCAATAAGGGAAAACATGGAAGAAGGCGCATGGGAAATGGCTAGGGAGGAGAGCTCCCAGGGAGATAGAAACACAGCTGCGGAGAGACAAGGTCGAACCTTTGATAGGAGACGGAACATCGAGTCTAGCAGAAGGGAATGGTCTAAGAGCATAGACCGGCCGAGGTCCGTGAGCAGCGACTGGAGACGAAGAAGCCTAGAGCGTCGGGGACCTCGGCCGAGGATTAAGTATAGGATCCGTGGGGAACGAATCCTCAGTGCCCGGCCACGTCTTTCCTGAATAGGCGTGAAGCGGAGTGGGACCACGAAGCTAAGCTAGCCCGTGGTCATCAAGCCTTGCCTTGCCTTGCCTTGTTTCCTGATCCGCACGGTTGTGTGGAGCCTTGCTGAACTTTTAGCCTATTTGCCACGTTTTTTGGACATTGTTACTTCAAGCCTTTTTGGATTGTTTTACTATTCTAATGGACAATATCTTTGAACTGTTTTTATATTCAATAAAGTAGTTAGCCTTCAGTCCGTCTCTGTGTGTGTGATTAAGGGGCCAGTCAAGTCCGTGCATTGTGACAGTGGGTAACGGTTAATCAGTCTACTGTACTTTGAAAAAGTCCTGTATCGCCTCTTCCTTCCAACGGGGACGCAGGCTGCCCTGCGAGTTGGAATCGCCGGGCAGGCGTTGCCGTGGAAACCACAGCGCGCAGCTTCCTCTGGTCAACCCCGCCCAGTCCTGTCCTGCTAGTCAAAAATAAGGGACAGGGCTTGAAAATAAGGGACACAAATTTTAGGGCCAAAATAAGGGACGTCCCTTAGAATAAGGGACATATGGGAACCCTAGATGAGGGCGATGAGCTGGGCGTCCCCCGGGGGCAGCAAGGCCGGGTCTGCGGCGCCAGGGCCAGGCCTGCCTCCGCCGCCTACTCCGAGGCCCATGGCAGAGGATGAAGAGGAAGATGAGGACGAGGCGCTGCCGCCGGGCTCCGCCGTCCCCGGCGAAGAGGGCGCAGGGCGCAGGGCTCCGAGAGCAGTGGGGGCAGGCCCGGATTACCCATAGGGCCAACTTAGGATATGGCCTAGGAGTGCAAGCAGAGGGGGGCGCATGCTGGGAAACCGAGGTTCGGGCTGCTCTGGAGAGCCAGGTGCAATCATGAAAAGAGCCACATCTGGCTCCCGAGCCATAGTTTCCTGACCCCTGGACTGGAGTTACTCTCTGAAATGTACATGTTCTGGCTTACATATGAATTCAGCTTTAAAAAAATCATTTTGTTTGTAACTTGGGGACTGCCTGTATAGTTCATTTTGGTTAGCAAACCAACTATGCTTACATTTATATGGAATCTGCTTTGAAATCAGCACATAGCAACTTAGAACATAAGAACATAAGAACATAAGAAGAGCCATGCTGAATCGGGCCTCAGCCCATCTAGTCCAGCATTCTGTGTCACACAGTGGCCCACTAGTTGTACACGGGGATCTCTAGCAGAAAGGAGGGCAAAACCCTCACCTGCTCCCGACCCCCCACAACCAGTACCCGGGGAAAATCCTGCCTGCCTCCATCAACACAGAGGTGGCACTTGGATGTCCATTTCAGTAACTACGGATTCCCTTGGTATCCATGAATCTGTCTAATCCTGCCTTGAAGCTGTCCAGGCTGACAGCTGTCACAACCTCCTCTGGAAGTGAGTTCCACAACCCAATGACCCTCTGGGTGAAGAAATGTTTCCCTTTATTAGTCCTAACTTTCCTACCTTGGAGCTTCAGGGAGTGCCCCCTAGTCCTAGTGTTGGGTGACGGAGAAAATATTTTTTCTTTATTCACCTTTTCTATCCCATGCATGATTTTATACACTTCGATCAAGTCACCTCTTAGACGCCGTCTTTCAAGGCTGAAAAGACCAAGGCGTTGCAACCTGATTTCGTAAGGGAGCTGCTCCATCCCTTGGATCATTCTTGTTGCCCTTCTTTGTACCTTTTCCAGTTCCGTTATATCCTTCTAGAGGTGCGGAGACCAGAATTGTACACAGTACTCCAGATGTGGCCTCACCATAGATTTGTAGAGAGGCAATACAACATTTTCGATTCCCTTCCTGATCATGCCAAGCATAGAATTTGCTTTTTTCGCTGCTGCAGCGCACTGGGTTGACATCTTCATTGAGCTGTCCACCAAAACCCCGAGATCCCTTTCCTGGTTTGTCTCAGAAAGCTTTGATCCCATCGGTTGATAAGTGTATTTGGGGTTCTTTGCCCCGATGTGCATGACTTTACACTTGTTTAGGTTAAAATGCATTTGCCACTTTGTTGCCCATTCACTCAATTTCGAGAGATCGTTCTGGAGCTCTTTACAATCAGTTTCATTTTTAACTACCCTGAACAGTTTAGTGTCGTCTGCAAACTTTGCTACCTCACAATTTACTTCTACATCCAGATCATTTATGAATAAATTAAAAAGTAACGGTCCTAAAACTGAACCTTGGGGTACGCCACTTCTCACCTCTTTCCATCCAGAGAAGTGTCCATTTATTACCACCCTTTGTTTCCTACAGTTTAGCCAGGTTCCAATCCAGGACAAGACCTGTCCCTGATTCCATGGCTGAAGAGCTTATTTAGGAGCCTTTGGTGAGGGACTTTGTCAAAAGCCTTTTGAAAGTCAAGGTAAACAATATCGACTGGGTCCCCTTTATCTATGTGTTTATTTACACCCTCAAAGAATTCTATCAAGTTAGTAAGACATGATTTGCCTTTGCAGAAACCATGTTGATTTTCCTTCAGCAATGCCTGTTCTTCTATGTGCTTAGTAATATTTTCTTTAATAATGGTTTCCATCACTTTGCCTGGAACTGAGGTTAGACTAACTGGCCTATAATTTCCTGGATCACCCTGGATGCTTTTTTGAAGATCGGAGTTACATTTGCCTCCCTCCAGTCCCCGGGTACAGTGCCTGATCTTAGAAAAAGGTTATATATTTTGGCTAGAATTTCAGCAATTTCACACTTGAGTTCCTTAAGAACTCTGGGGTGGATGCCATCTGGCCCTGGTGATTTGTTGACATTTAGTTTAGTAAGGCATGTGAGAACATCTTCCTAGTTTATCTCTATCTGGTTTAATTCATTTAATTCCCTCCCTGAAAAAACTGACTCAGCTGCAGGCATATGTTGTCTGTCCTCCTGTGTGAAAACGGAGGCAAAGAAGTCATTTAGCCGCTCAGCAATCTCCTTGTCTTCACTTATTGTCCCTTCTTACCATTTTCGTCAAGTGGCCCAACTGCTTTTCTAGTTGGGTTTCTGCTTCTGATGTACTTAAAGAAGTTTTTGCTATTTTTTTAATATTCTTTGCTATATGTGCCTCAAAATCTCTCTTGGCTTTCCTGACTGTTGCTTTGCATTTAGTTTGCCAGAGCTTGTGTTCCTTTCTGTTCTCCTTGGTAGGAAGAGCCTTCCATTTCTTAAATGAGTTTTTCTTCTTTCCAATCACATCTTTACTTCATTTGTAAGCCATACCGATGTCCTCTTGGACTTTCCCGGCCTCTTTCTTATTTTAGAATGCATTTTAGTTCGGCTTGTTTTAAAGTATTTTTAAACAGTTTCCAAGCATTCTGAGGGATTTGATTTTTTTACTGTTCCTTTTAGTTTGTTCTTTACTATTTTTCTCATTTTGGTGAAATTCCCTTTGTGAAAATTTAAGGTCTCTGTGTTAGTTTTCACTGACAGTTTGCTATCCAAACTTAAGTTGAAGGTTATTGTGTTGTGGTCACTGGTACCCATGGGCTCAGTTACAAGGACATCTTGAACGAGATCTTGTTCATTAGTTAGCACCAAGTCCAGGATCCCTTTCCCCTGGTTGGTTCCATGACCATCTGCTCAAGGAATAATCAGCTAGCCTGTCGAGGAACCTTGTCTCTCTTTCATGCGTAGAACAAGAATTTGGCCAATCTATTCGGGGATAGTTGAAGTCCCCCATTATGACTAATTTATTGCTTTTTGAGGCCTGTTTAATTTCATCTTCCAGATAGCAGTCTGCCTCTGGAGTTTGGTTGGGAGGGCGATAGCAGATCCCTAATGCTAGGTTAGTTTTTTGTCCTGGGACTTTTACCCACAATGTTTCTGTAGGTGAGTTTGAATTTTCTTGAAATTCTAATTCATGAGAACTTCCAACGTGCAGAGACTACATTTTGTATAGGCAGGAGATTGAGGCCTGACTGCAGCT